>BHFT01005192.1:0-34625 GCA_004320025.1 Laticauda laticaudata
GCTATTTGACTTTGCCGCCTTTCAGCGGCTCTTTTGGATTGGTTCCTAATGAACCAATCCAATACTGTTCTTTCTAATCAATCAGATTGTATTGTTTGGAGTACACCATTCTTTACAGAACATTTGCCTTCCCATGTTTGTCAATATGAACAATTCAGAGTCTACAAGAAAACAGATGTCAACGGTCCCAACTTGCTCAGTTAGGAAAGAAAGACCCCTGGTCCATGATTAGACAAATGTATTCTTGGATAAATTAGCCAGGTTCTGTAGCTAAAGTGGTTACAGGAGAGGCAAAGCTGCATCTGAGATTTTCATGTGCAAAAGATACAGTTAACTTTTCCTTATTCCTGGCCAACCCAGGTGTTAATAAATTGTTTAGGAAATGGTTCCTGTGTTCGTGTACACACCAGCTCTGCATTCTTTTGGTGTGACCTTGAGATGCTCATGCTTCCCACAGGATGGGTACTACTTGGTTTCGATTTCTCTGAATTCCCCCCCCCCCCTGNCCCCCCCCCCCCATGCATCTCCAGCCCCACTGCTCCCTCTCCCTCCCCCGCATTACTGATGTCAGGCTGTCAGCTTGTGATATGTAGTTAGCAGAATGCCACCATGAGATCAGACTTCACTGTCAAAATGGCACATGACAAACAAATTTTAACTCTATTGCCACAAGTATTTTTCACTGTGGAGTAGCCATGAAGAAAGTATTTCCTAAGAAATGTATTTCCAGCACTTATTGCAAAGGGAACTGCCAATGAGTTTATTTAGATCAAGCTTTTCAGAGTCAAAGTGGCCTGTTAGCTGCGGACAATTGATTACACCCAATTTAGTGCTTCTAAACTTGAGAGAAGATAAATTTATCTGGAACAAAATCAATATATGTAAAGCAGCAAAAGTCTTAAAATTGTTTAAGATTAGCCTTTTTGTAGTTTTACTGATCCTTTAATAAGAGTAAAACACTTATTAGGAGAAAACACTTTAAACAGGATCAAAGTTCTTTCAACAGGCTGCAATATAGCCATTTAAACATGGTTAGGTTGGTATAAATAAATAGATGCTTAAATTAACAATCTCCAAGGTTTCTATATATTTGTGCAATTTAGCATTAAATAAATTCTTAGTATATTAAAATGTGTATTTAACATTTTTATTTCCCAGATAGAAAAGGATCCAATCTGTATTTCAAAATGACAAGGTTGATATGCACTGAGAAGTATGCAGAGGGAGATAGCATATGTTAATCAAAATTGGATTAATTAGTTTGTAATTGTGAGGAGATTCTTTTGCAACGCTTACTTAGAGCTTGATCAGCAAGCATCTAACACTATTTATAGAGTTGCATACCAGTTGACTCTGAAATAGAATTTGTTTACTTGCAAACAATTTAAGGACATTCGAAAACAGCATACCTAGTTTCTAGGGACGGTGTACCAAACAAATGCATGACTGAAGTAGCTATAATTAACATGAGCAGCATCCTCATGTTGCCTTGGTTGACATCCTAAAGTAGCTCCAAAACGAACTTAGAAAGCTGCCTACACTAAGAAAGGCTCTTGGTCAATCTAGCTTAGTGCTATCAACATGAACCATCACTGCTTGTCAGAGCTTTTAGTAGCATTTTTTCCACTGTATGCGGATGTTACGATTTGAATTTGTGATCGTTTGCATACTACACAAATCTAAAGACCTCAGCTAAAGTGTGTTCATATAGGATTGATCTTTGTGCTTCCCAAAGTGACCCTTGTATCCCCAAACTCTGGGGTTGGCAACCTTGTTATCTTTAAAACTCTGGGAAAAATTTAATGCATGTTTAGGCAATCTTGAGTCTTTTGCTTTGTCATCAGTGTATAATTTGAGACATTCACACATGTGTTGTATATGATATCTTCTACCTTCTTTGTTCACAGTCTTGTATAAGATTTCTAGAATTTTCCAAATTTGTAACTAAATTTTAATTCTAAATGTTACAGAAGGGAAATAATCATTAAACATATTGGATTTCTTACTTTACTGTCAACAAATCATAGTTTTTAGTCTGAACTATTTCTTTGCATTGATTTGGACAGACATTCCCAGCATATCACTCAAATATTAAGGGAAGACCTTGGACAGGATGAGTGATGGGATTCAATTTTTTTTTTTTACTGAAGGTTCTGTGGGCATGGCTTGGTGGGCCATGCTCACCCCACTCCAGGGGAAGAATACTGCAAAATCTCCATTCCCTCCCCACTCCTGGGGGAAAGTTACTGCAAAATTCCATTCCCTCCCCACTCCATTAAACTGCTTTCCAGCTCCATTCTCCTTTGCAGAGCAACAAAAGATGATCCAGCCGATCAGCTGGAACTCAGGAGGCAGAGAATAGATGGCCAGTTGGAGGTGGTATTTGCTGGTTCTCCAAACTACTCAAAATTTCTGCTACTGGTTCTCCAGAACTGGTCAGACCCTGCTGAAACACCTCTGGACAGAAGGATTATCTATTGTTAATTAAGTTGTGAAATGAAATCAGCAGACATGGTCTCTTTAAAGCAAATAACAAAATAGCTTCCAGTATTCCATTTACACAATGAAGTAACCTAGCAATAGAGTTTTCTTCAGTGCTTACGGTGGAATAGTAGTCTTCCATGCATCTGAGAACTGGAAGTCTTCTATCAGAGAAGGGAAAAACTGAAGTTACAATGCATAGAAAAACTGTGTAATTTAATATTACATTTTTTTAAAAAAAATACTATTACAGGTAGTTCTTATGACCACAATTGAGATTGGAATTTCCATCACTAAGCAATGCGGTCATAAAACATGGTATTATGGCAGTCCCAATGACCCAGGCTTGTGGGTGATTAAGCAGAAAGCCAAGGGAGTCCCATGTAAAGGGGGTAGGAGTGCTGCAGGGTGGGGGGAGAGGCCCTGGAAGGCTCAGAACAGGCCATGCATGAGTTGTAGGACCCTTCCTACAACTCTGTGCTGTAGTATTGTACAACTTCAGGGGGGCTGGGGTAGAATATGCTGCAGCTCAAGGGCTTCTTGGCAGAAGAAGGGGCCCCTTAGCCCCTTCTTGACTCTGGGGCTACAAGAAACTCCTGAACTACAACATTGCACAAGAGACAGCCATTTCAGCCCAGCCCAGCAGTATTGCACAAAGGACTTCTTAACATGCTGCAGCTCTGGCACTGCAAGAAGCTCCTGAGCCATAGCACAGCATCAAACCCAGCCCTACCCTGGTCTAGTGGTTAGAGTGGCAAGAGACAAATTGGTGCGCCATGGCTCTGGTGCTCTAAGAAGTCTCTGAGCTGTGGTGCAGTATGAAGTCCTTCACACTGTGAAGCATGGGAAAGAAGCATGGCACTAAAGCAGTGGTCCTCAATCAATGGGCTGGTGGTCCACAGAGAAATGTCATCCCAAAGCACCCCCACAAAACAATTAATCCAGGCTGTGCAGGAACACAAGGCAGTGCTACCCACATGGTCTGCGAGAACACAAGGCTTGCATCACTTGAATTGCAAACAACATAAGGCAGTGAGGGGAGCGGGGAAAGGGCAGAGGGGGGAACTTGCCCCACTCACCCCATGTGACTCACCTGGCCACCAGGCTGCTTCTTTCTGCTTCTTTCTTCTGCTTTTGGCTGCACACAAGGAAAGCAGCAAAAGTCTTTCTTACTCTTCCCCAATCTCCGCTAGAAATGAGTCTTCCTTCCACCAGTGCAACAAGTCTCACAAAGACTAATTTCTGGTGGACTTTGGGGTAGAGAAAGAAAGACTTCTACTGCTTCTGCTGTTTTCCCTGCATGAAACCAAAAGTCTCTCTCCCCCCCCCTCCGAAAACAGAGCTGGAGATGGTATCCTACGATCCCAAATAAAGAATGATTGATCGGTAGGAAAATGGGGTGGGGAATTTTCCTGCAAATTTTTTTGGGGATTTTCCCAGAGTCTCTGGTCTGCGGGATTTAAAATTATGAGTTTGGTGGTCCCTGCACTAAAGGACTTTCTGATGCGCTGTAGCTCTGGGACTTCAAGAAGAAGGGGCTCCAGCAAAGCCCAAGCTCAGCTGACCCAGCAGCATGGTACAAAGCCTCAGCCACCCCAGCCCAGTATCAATCATAGTCACCTATGGCACCCTGCATCCTGAAGCACCTTACTCTGTGCTCCACCACTACAGCTGACCTTCAATGTCTTCTTAATCCCACAGCTAAGGTGGGCCCAACCTAGCTTTTCATTGCACCTACTAGTAACATGAGGTTATCAGGTATCATGAAGGAAGTGCAGTGCAGTGCTGCCTTTGGGAACAAAGCCTTGGATGGTCATCAGTTACCTTGCAAAGACAGCAAAAGTCAGCTAAGGTGGCAGGGGCCACAAAATTCAGGGGCTGAGATAGGTGGATGGAGAGGGTTGAAGCAACCCCCATAGTTGAAAGAGTAAATAGCCAGCCAAGTGTGTGAATTTCAGTCATGTGACCACAGGGACACTACAACAGCTGTAAATTGGAAAACCATTCTTAAATCCCTTCATTAGCGCTGTTATAACTTTGAATGAAAGTCAACAACTACCTGTAATCCATTTCTTTTTAGAATTGACAAAATTTTAAACATTATTTAGACACACTCCATAAAACCAGGTTATAAACATCTATTCACATCATTAATAGAGTTTGCAGGTAAATATATTCTGTTCTACTCAGCAGGGAATAAAATACAAAGCCTATTAACACTTATACATGTGAATAAAGGAAAAATCAAAATTATTTAATGACAGTCAAAAAAAAGGAATTTTTTTGGTACTTGAGTGCCAAAATGTATTTTGGCATTAACAGAGCTTAGGAGAAGCAAAATAGTAGCTGTACAATCAAGTAAAAAAACAACAACAACAGAAGAATATTTTTTAAAGTGACCCCGGAAACCTAACGATAAATCAATCTGAACCTTACCTGAAGTCTTAAAAGGCAAAAAACATGTTTGCACCTATTCGCTAGAACCGGTTGTTAACATTCTAAGCAGTTCGGAGAACCGGTTGTTAGAAGAAATTACTGGCCTAATCCTATAAGGAAGGCAGGAAGGAAACATTCTGGTGTTGCTTATAGAAACTGCCTCTCTGTTAACCCTTATTACATTCTTGGCAGGACCAGACTTCCTGTCTCTGGAACTTCTCTGGAGTTTTTTTCCCCTCCTTTGCTGGTACTTTGCTTGTGTGGAGTGACCATTCAAAGTTACAATGGCACTGAAAAAAGTTATTTATGACCATTTTTCACAATTACGACTGATGCAGCATCCCCACAGTCATGAGAGGACAGGCGAGGAGATGCGTGCCTCAATGTGAGTGGTATTGAGTTGGCCACGCCCAGATATGACCACCCAGTCATGACCACATGACCACCAAGCCATGTCCACCCAGTCATATGACCACCAAGCCATGCCCACCAACTAAGCCACACACACAGAACCAGTTGTTAAAAAATTGGAATCCCACCCAGATAACAGAACAACAAATCTTACACCAAGGTCATCAATACTCAAGGATAACTAGTTGTTGCACAGACTGACAAGTATCAGACATTAGTTCCAATGGACAGCTGTATCTACCTTACCCTTACTCAGCTGAGCTGAGGCTTATGCAGCCTGATTTGACTGCAAAGAGATACACATGTATTAACAGAATTAACTCAGCAAATGTTCATTAAGCTTGATCTAATTGCAAGGTTATTCAGCCTTAAGTAGACCATCCATTCCCAGTGTAGTTTCTCTAATAAAGAGGAAATTCTGTGTCTCTGTATTATGTGATATTTACTCAGTACCAACAGCTTTCTCAACAGTTCAGGAGGGAAAAAACTAGAGAGGTCTGATTCTGGCTCAACTTCTATCTTTGGGCCCAAATAGAATTCTGTAAGTGCCTAATCATTGTTCCTCCTTTAAGGAATCATATTCAGATCAGGCCATAAGAGTTATATTTAGAAAGAAGCAAGGTAATTTCACCATTATTTTAGAGTTAAATGGGATGATAAAATCATGGGAAATGCATAATTGTGATGGGATATAAATATTTGCTTTATTCTTTTATGATATTTTTTTATCAGTCATGTCCAATTTTTGAAGACCATCTTGACAAGTTCTGAAGTTTTCTTGGTAAGGTTTTTCAGAAGTGGTTTTTCTATCACCTTCTTCCTAAGAGAAAATGATTAGGCCAAGATCACTTAAAAACATTCAATTTCGTTCTTTGGTAAGAAAATGGAATTTCAATCTCCTAGATATTGAAGGAAGCAAAAAAATTGAAGTCCATTTTTTGTTTATATGCTAAAGAATCTCTGTTTTGATTAAGCTGCAATTTAGCATAAAGCTATGCTCCTTAAACTTCAATGAAATCAAGGGAGCTAAAGCTTAATTGAGCAGAACCTGGAACTCATACACAGACACACACACAAAATCACTTATCTTGCATTTTGCAGGTGCTTAGGTAAATATACCTGTCATTTTTGAAAATAAGGAACAATTATGTGAAATATCCATAAAAACAAGAAATAATAGTCATATTTAATTACAAGATTACTAAATAATTGCTGTAATTAGCACGAAGTGTTTGAGAGATGTAAAACTGAGGAATTAATTTTCATTATATTAATATAAAGGTTTTTGGGTATAGATCAAAGTGAGTAAATTATGAAATCAAAACCTCTCACTTTTTTTTGAATGAAAACACAAATGATGTCTATCTAGTTTTCTGTTACTTCCTAAGAATGCTGTCAGGTAATTGAATCTGGGTGATGTCCAATGATGTCTTTCTGCTACTGATGCCATTCATATATTAGTACCTATTGTAATGTTGAACATAGTTATTGCTACAACCAAACACTTAATCTTCTGTCTTGTATAAGATACCTCCTAGAGAGCATTTCCTTCAGGACAAGAAAAACATAAAATACAGATCAATCCCATAGATAATGATTAAAGATAGGTTGCAAAAGAGATATTTTGCCTCTTTGCATATGTATGTGCATCTGGAACTAAGTTCTATAGAATTTATGGAAGGAGGTTTGATTAAGGCAATATTTAGTGTTCAAGAATTTGTATTTCCAATAGAAATTGGCCAGAAAATGATGTAATATTAATTCTAGTAAAATGGATTTTAAAGTTTTGAGGGCTGTTTTGTGTTAGCCAACCATTCAAACCCATTACTTCCTTAAAGGTGTTTCATGAACCAAGGTAACCACTTCTCCTCCAAAAGCAAATAACATTTCCATGTTGCTTTGTTTCTTCTCTTGTGAAGAAATGTTTATGTTTGCATAAACTACTTTAAAGTTTTTGAAAGTACTACAAAAGAATTAAAGGCCCTGTCACACTGCCCAACGGATGCAAAACGTTAGTAAAAAGGACCACAAGCGACAGTAAGCATGTTACACTGTTGTTACCATGTCACGAAGGATGGCCGAAAATTTGCAATAACGAGAGGGACACGAAAGGAACGGCCCGGAGGAGCAGAGTGGCAGGAGGCGGATGCTCACGAAGCCATGGATGGAAGCGATGGCACTGGATCGGCAACATCGTAGGCTTCCGGGGGACCTCAAGAAAGGGTACGTTGGAATTCGACTACGCGATCAGACCGAATGCCGAGCAGATGAAGCGGATGCAGAGCGAAGCCTGACGGATGCACAGCGTAAGCCAACGGATGCAGCATGAATAATTGCGCATGTGGGAGGAATGCATCTTGCGTAAGCCCGCCGATAAAGCGTAGCTACTCGGAAGCAGGTCCACCATTCAGGAAAGACTTTGCTGTCTGACGAATTGACAGCCTTGCCTGCTGCTGTATGCCTGCCTCAAGCCTTGCTGCAAGCCTTGCTGCAACCTCCGCCAGCCTGCGCCAAGCCGTCCGCAACCATTGGCATCCCCTGCAGCCTACACTGCATGTGCAGGTGCGCGCCCTGCGTGCCAGCCTGCTGCCTGGGCTGCCTCTACCAGCCTGCGTGGCTTGCTGCCTGCCAGCTGTCCTGCACCTGCGGCCTCTGCAGCCTTGCGTGCTCGCAGTTGGTTCCTGCATCCATCGCTGCCACGCCATAACTCCCACAACCATTCTGACACTGCAAGCCTCAGCCATACTGCGCCACCCTTGCAAGAGGGAAAGGACACCTCCCGCCCCCAGTCCTCACCCTGGTCGCTGGAGCTTTGCTGCACGGGCTCGCTCTTCTGGCTGGGGCTTCTGCCTAGCTGTCGCATTCTGGAGGAGCTGATAAAGCCACTCCAGCACCAGCCACTCCAGAAGCACCGACCCTTCACCCTGAGAACTGGACGATCCAATGAGGAGTCCAAGGACGTCATTTTTGTTATTAGCTGGGCTTGTTAATAAAAGGTCTATTTTGAATACACAGAGCTATGACTCGACCTTGCTTATTTTTTTTAAGTAAAGTCTGCTGGAAAAACTTTTTAGAAATTGGTTTTTTTTTAAAGACCCCTTTGTGCAAATGCTTGTGGGATGGTTAAGAATCAGCGTGGGATGTTGGATAGCAGTGGGATAGGAGGATACCTTTGGGATGGTAAATAGCGTGGATAGATAAACTCAGTGCTACATAGATGGGGACGGTGGTATGGCTACACTCCAGTGTACACCTTATCCTTACTATAAAGATGTAATCAGAACAATTACATTCATTGCCATATCTAACCATAAACACAACTCTTTATAAATACCGCTGTTCATATGTAGCTCAACACTACATGGCCCATCTCAACCGTAGGATGAGAACAGGCTGAAGGAAGCATCCTTAGCATCTATCATGCCTCTTGCACTCCATAGCTCTCAGCTGGGAGTTGCACAGTGTTTTTCAAAGTTCGCTGCTTCTTTCCCTACGTAAGCCCGTGGGGCTGCACATCCTCCAGCTGTCTACAGGTTCGCCCTAAGCCACCATTCCCAAGCTTCCATGTCCATATCCTGCCTATGGTCCACAAGCCTGTCCTATAATAGGGTAGTCGGTCCATAGATATTGTCAGGACAGAACGTTCCACGATGTTCCCCGGTCCTGGGCAATGGCAGCATGGGATTGAGAAGTCTGTGGAACCTGTGGCCAGGATCAAAGAGGTTTCGCCACACGCCGCCTGCCCTGAAAGCACTGCTAGTTGAGATGGGCTTATCTCACTATCAGGGATATTATGAAGAGGGGGTTAAAGGTCTCATGAGTAGTTTGTCGATGAGAAGGTCACCATCAAGTAGAAGATCACATCTTGTGTACATGGTCAGGGGTATTGGAAGGGAAGCCACGATAGTTTTGGTTCCAGCCCACCTTGAGGTCACTTGTTGTATACCTGGGCATCTGAATATGATCGGCTGAACATCGAGTACTTGAAAGTGTATCAGCAATCGACCATGGGAAGAGGATGAATGCTGAAGAAGCCCTTGTAGTTGTGATAAGTGGACCTGAGTTGGTGGAGATTTGCAGGCGTTACGTCTTGCCATCCATGGCTCCAACGGTGTGGGGAAAGCCACCTCTGATACCACTAGCTCTCAACTTTCTTCCATCCTCTTCATGGAGGGGCAATCTGGAGGATGCTCCTCCATTGTATTCTTCGATGATGGCTCGCACCACTTTTCTGACCACAAAGCGATGGTAGCTGTGTGGCACCCTCCAGCCGTACTGCATGATCCTGAGGTGGTCCCTGAGGCCAGGTGGCACAGAGTGAGTGCCACCTTGAGCCCAGGGTCCAGCTGGGGCGGGAATTTCGTGTTTCCTCTGTGGTCAAGCCTGGGTGTCACCAGTGACAAGTTCGTGCATACAGCTTGAGGCACCTCAAGGTGAAGTTCTGAATCCAGGTGTCTTCGTCCTTGAGCTCCACGCATCAGTTTGTTGTACAGTCTGTCCTCTGCGTCTAGCGACCATTTCGACCAATGCTTTTTGCGGCGCTCTGGTCTTACGTAGTAAGAGTCACAGAGCCTGTAGGATGGCTTCAACAGTGTTGCAGAAGGATGGTGGCTGCCAAAAGAGGGACTTGTTACGATCCACGGTGGACATGACTGGATGCTGTGGAAGAGGAAGAGGCAGATGAAGGCTGCAAGGCCGTACCGAGGGCTGCTGTTCTGAAAGTGAGATACAGATGAGTTGCTCCCCCTTTTATAGGTCAGTATGCTGTCCTTTGCATCCTTTAGGCATCTCTAGACATCTTAATATCCGAGATAGTCCGGCTCTGTGAACCGTTTTCCGTTTTACATTGCTTTGTTTCCATTCTGCATCCGCTAGGCATCCGTTCTGCATGCCGTTCTACTCCCGTTCTGCTTCCTCCCTGTGTCCATTTACTGCTGAATGGATGGAGTTGCGCGGATGTGCAGTGGATGCCTAGCGGATATAGGGATGCGTAACGGATGCGTAACAGATGCAGAACGGATGCCAGCGGATGCAGAATGGGACGAATTGGATACATTTTCGCTCAAAAGTTTTGAGCAGCTCAAAACTTTCTGAGCGGTAAATGTCAATAGACGGATGCTGGAATGGATAGAGGAAGCAAAACGTATGCATGAGTACGAATTCGGATGCATGCGTTATATCGGAGAAGGGCAAGTGTTTCTCTCCATTTTACATCCTCTTTCCATCCGTTGGTGCAGTGTGACAGGGGCTTTAAGAAAAACAAGGATGAGATGAAGTAGATGCCTCAGAGACACAAAATATGCCACCTTTTTCCCTGAAGAAAATGACTTCTGCTGGGAAAAAGTACTGTGTTTCTCCAACAATACACCCCCTCATAGGAAGACCCAGCAGGTTTTCTAGGCATAAAATGAAATTAAGCCCCTTCTCCAAATTTAGGCTTAGTTTAAAACATGCAAAATGGGGGGAAGGCGGGAGGGGGAACCTGCCATTAGGAGTGCCCCGCGGGCATCTACGCCTCACCATCAGCCGCTCCTAACACCATGGTGGAGTACAGAGAGCTCCCTTACCCCTCCCTTACCCGGGTCAGCAGGTGGCTGGTGTCAGTGTGGATGTCCGGCAGCATTTCAGCTGCTTCTCAGGCCTCCGTAGCTTCCACGGTTCCCATCTGTGCTGGCACCTCTCTCACCAGCGCTGTCTCCAACAACAGCATCTGAGTCACTTCAGCTTTTCCCCCATCCCCATAACAACAGGAAAAAAAACATTTCGAGGTACCTGGGAACGCTGCGCACTGTGTTAATCCCGAGCAGCTGGGTGGGCATGAGAAGAGCCGAGCGAGTGTCTCTGCTGCTGCTACCCTTGGTGCTCCAGGCTCAGGCTCTGCAAGTTTGCAAAAAAGAAGCGTTTTAGCCACTTCTTGGGCCGGGAGCCGCTTCCGTATCTTCCATGGTGCCACTGTTGCCGCTGTTATTGGAGATGGTGCTGGCGAGAGAGGGACAGCTGCAGCTCAGCCTCGGGGCTTGGAATGCAGGAACAGGCTGTGCACTGGGACTTTTGCAAACTTGCAGACCCCGAAGCTGGAGCACCAAGGGTAGCAGCAGCAGAGACGCTCGCTGGGCTCTTCTCATGTCCACGCAGCCACTCGGGATTAAACCAAAACGCAGTGCGCGGCACTCCCAGGTACCTCAAAATCTTTTTTTCCTGTTGTTATGGGGACGGGGGAAAAGCGGGAGTGACTCAGAGACTGTTGTTGGAGACAGTGCTGGTGTGTGTGTGTGTGGGGGGGAGAAATTAATTCACCTCCAAAAAGACATCCTAGCTATTTTTTCAGGACTCAAAAGAAAATAAGACCCGGCCTTATTTTGTGAGAAACACGTATCATGTTGGGGTAGATCAACTGGCTCATCCAGGCCTAATAATTTTATGAGGACAAGAGAGGTACCATCATTTTCAGTATCACCACTGCTTTTAGTTGTTCTATTTTATATTCTCTTTTCTCCCAACACCCCCAACATATTTTGATTTTTATTAATTTTCACTTTCCATCTGGATATGTTTCCCTTATACCATCTGCTGGTTTTTATCTTATAAAACAGAACCTAAACATTCCCAGAATGTCATTTCTTTTCTTAAACATCTACAAACTGAAATGTGACTAACCTCAGAACTAATTGCAATGATCTAATTCTTATTTACTGATGCATAGATATTTGCTCCCACAGAAGTGGTATATATCACAAAAAATTAAAGTATTAAATACTGACTCATACAATTCACAACTGCTTAAGCGACCCAACATCTCAGTGTTTGTTTCAAATAAGATCATTTAATCATTATTCTTCAAATTAGTTGTAATTCTGATGTACAATAGAATCTTAAATATACTCTTGCCATCACTTCTATTTTTTTTTCAACGCTCATATTTATAAAGATACTTCCTCCTCATAGAATTAGCTTTGGAGTCCCTCTGAATAAATTATTTAAAAGGGGTATATTTCTTTTTAGATTTATGTCTTACTTTTTCTTCCATAGGGTGATGTACACAACATTCCATTCTCCAGATTTTTTTTTCCACCGGAACTTCATGTGTCTTACTGAGCATGAATTTCATAGTCCTGGGACTTCCTACTCTTAGGAAAATATACTCCAAACTTTCAAGACTTAATCTTATCCCATTAGCTTGTACAAATGGTTATCCAAGTTTGTATTCATATGGATATTCAGATTTCCAGCCCAGTATTAAATGTACTACTTTGTAGGAGTATATACAAAGGAGCAGTGAGGTAGTCTTGAAGATGGTATGCAACAATTACCTATTGTTGTGAAAACATCAGCTTGTCACAGAAAAACAGGAAAGAATGATAAAATTACCACACATGAACTCATTCTGTTGTGAGAGGGAGAAAGAGAGAAAAACTTGGCCTGGCTTTCCCATTTCTGTTATTATATTCTACAACAATAGCCTACTTTAATCTAATTCAAATGTTCAATCTGTTCAAAAATTGAATTAATTTGATTTAAAATTTTAAATCTATGCAAAAAATGTATCAGATCCATACTTTCAACTGTCCTAAATGTTATCTATTTGGTTCATTATTAATTTGTCAGAATTTTTCTATTGACTCAAGGTATAAGAATCTCCATTTTATTTCCTCATTAACCCTGGACTGAGTACAAGTGAATTTATAGACTGACAGTTCAACCACTACCTACATAGGTGAAAAAATACATTTGCACATATATAAAAACCTATGAAATTTTCAGACTGCATCAGAATTGATTGAGTATTCAATTCTGAATATTTGAATCTATCAAATCACTTTTGAATCAAATCTCCAAATCAAGTATCAACACAGTTCTATTACTTTGTGTATTTATTTCAGTGTATCCTCTGCATCCAAAGCTGCAAGATACATATGTTTTAATAAAAAGCTTAAAGCAGAAATCAGGGTCTCATTGAAAACAGCTGTTTTTCAGTCTGACTTCAGTGATACAGCTATGCACACAGTAAAATATTTTACTCTGCAACAAATAGAACTGAAGTGTCTTAATTTTATCATGGTTCTTAAGTGAACCACAAAATATGCAGTTTATTTTGTTTCATTAAGCAACTTTATTAACAATATAACTTATTCAGAAGTGAATGTACTTTGATGTCTAACCTGTTGATTAATTAGGTGGCCTATTTTTAATCTCCATGTATAAGTCAAATATGATTATTATACCTAATGTATGCTTTTTCTTAATAGCACCCACAGAATTCAAACTGATATATGCATATTTAGAATTAATTTTCTTACACATATAACTCCACATACAAATCAAGTTTACACCCTCTACAAACTAGGCAGCTGCTTACTTCTGAATATGCTGTTAGTCCCAAATTACCTGTCAGTACCCTTTGCTCTGTACTGATACAATCTCACACAGGGTAATTGCTAAAGCTGCTACCACTAGTGTTTGAAAGTGCATTTCACAATTACAGAATTTTGTTTTTGAAGTAAAGTTTTATTTTAAAAAGCTTTCAGGATTTCAATTCTAATGTCAGCCCTTGGGAGGTTATTCTGTAATGGTGACAGGTGAAAAAAGCACAACAGTGAGAAAAAACATATTTCTCTGTAAAGTGGAATAAAAGTGGAAATATTTGAAGAATGCATTGCATTTTCTTAGAATGATGATACAATGAACAGATAACACCACATGATTACCAAGGCTTTTACTATATTCATATTCACAGTCTTCCCAGGTAGATTAATTTTAGTATCAACAGAAGTAGATTCACAACTAAATTATTTTTTCCATTAATGTTCCTTACTTACTCAGATGTTTGAATGTGGGAATGGATACTACTTTTGAGTTTTAAGAAAGTTGGTGGATGAAAGAACAGGCTACATGATTATTTACAGAATTCTTTATGCTGCCAAAAATACTTCTGTGAAACAATTTGTATAATACAAGAACTGTATTACAGGTGTCCAGGCCTAAAGCATAAAAAGAACTGTACAGTACTTTGATATCTCTCTGACTCACCCTGGGGCATTTTTTATGCACAAGTCACAATGCAATTAGGGGAAATGAAGACAAAGAACAATGGTGGGCTTTGTACTAGGAAAAATAATTTGCAGTTTATATTAAAAAAAAATCTTTGAAGGATTATGTGGAAACAAATGCAGTTGGTTTTCAGTACTATAAACTACCACAGTCATGCAATCATTACTTGACTCCACTTCTCAAATCTCATGCAGCTAAGTGTGGATTCCACCTAGTATTTGCAACAGAACAAATTTCTGTGATGTCTCATACTGTTTCTCTCATCCTGCCAATTTCTGTTGTACTGAATTTTAAAACTATTTTTGTAATGCTTAGTAGTTTTGAATGTGGACATTTGTCTCATTATTAGCAAACATAATTTTTTTATCATGATTTTCTGCTGATTTTCTAATGAACTAGAAGAATGGAATAAGCTCAAACCATGACAGGTGATATAACAATAACAATTAGTGATTATTTATTTAATTTATAGTAATTATTATTTTGATTATTAGTGTATATATATATATATATATATATATATATATATATATATATATATATNTATATATATATATATATATATATATATATATATATATATATATATATATATATATATTATGCATAACATATTGAATAAGGGTTATAATCACAAGTGTATACCAACTCAGTTCAAGCCCTTTAAAATAACACTAGTGAAGCCTTACAGAAGAAAAAAACATTTAAAATCCTGTTGCTATTATTTTCATTGATAATTAAATACAGATAAATATTTAAATTATTGGAGTTATTCTGACTCCCACATCAGTATTCAAAGGATACATTTATTTAGAAAAAAAATATTCCATAGGCAATGTACCTGTTTCCAGAAAAAATGAATTATAACTGTATTCCAGTATTTGTTTTATATATTAAAAGCCATTGACCAGAAAAAAATAAATTGCAGAATTTAAGCATTATTACCAGATCTGTTCCAAACCAAAGTATACCATATATTTATGCAAGCTGATTTTTTCCTTTAAGGTATTTGTAGAGTGCATTTATTCCTCCATCTATAATTTGTGGCAATGGTTTTGACAAAGGATTATGCAAAATATGGAGTCCCTTATCCAGAGGATTCCAAGCAATTTTGGGCAATCGATTTAGCAAGTAAAGTTCATATGGAAGTGCTTGTATAGCATTGTAATCAACATTTAGCAATTGGAGACTAGTGATTGAGCAGATAGACCTTGGCAATGCATGAATGTTGTTACAGTCAGCAATCAGGATCTGCAGTTTGTTTAGAAACTGGACACTGTCTCCAATGTTTTCAAGTTTGTTGCAGCCTACATGCAAAAAATCCAAATTTCTCAAAGCAAACACACTCATGGGAATATAAACAAACCAATTGTTACTCAGATTCAGCTTCCTTAAGTTGACCAGTTCTGAAATGCTAGAAGGGAGCCAGGAGATATAATTATGTGACAGGCTCAAAATTTCCAACTTCTTACAGTGTCCAAGCTCCAATGGGACTTCAGTCAAGCAATTCATATTGGCAAACAAAACCTTCAGATTCCTAAGCAGTCCAATCTCTTTAGGCAGGGACTTTATGCGGTTCCCACACAAATTCAGGACTACTAGCTGGTCAAGTTTCCCCAAAGCAGGAGGAAGGGCCACAAGCTGGTTGTGTGAAAGATTCAATTTCTGGACTTGTGGTAGTCCCCATAAAAAGTTAGGTGTCTTCATCATCCCCTTCATGATGAGGTTCAGACTGACATAGTGCAGCCCCCGCTTTAACAGTGTTTTGGGATCTTTTCCAGAAAGTAGAGTTTCTTCCCAAAGAGGTAGCTTCTGACTTCTCCTTAGTGGCATTGTGCTTTCTTCTCCTTGATCCTTGGAGTTCTTTCCCCCCATATTTTTTTCTCTTTTGCTGCTTCTTCTGACCCAAATTTTGTTTTGTAGCTGCCAACAATTAACACCTGGTTAAACGGCTGAGGTTTCAGAAGACTCCTACAACAAGAGCAAGCCAAAAAGGTATGCATCCCATAAGAAGAAAACTTTGCATCCTAAATTACTTCTGCAACCAAGAAAAGAATATCCCCTTTTCCAAAATTGGCTTTGAGACGTTTGTCTTGATGCTATATGCTATCATGACATGCTTGATACTGACAATCCTGTTCCATTCAAAGTGAATGCTGCCAAGCAGCTGTCACTGTCATTTTGTCTAGGGCTTTATTGGATAGATAAGCATCCTCATTGCAAAGAGGTCACTCCAATGCTTTATATAACTTTACCAGGTCAGCTTTCTTGAATATTTGGTATATGAGGTAGCAGCAGGACAATTAGGAAGAGTAGCTATAAAAAAAACCATAGATAGAAGATAATCTCTGCCCCCCCCCCCCGAATGTTTATTCAGCTGAGGAACGACTTTCCTAGTAACTTTGATGTGGAGTTCCAAATTATAATTATTTTGAATTCTTTCATGGTGTTTTTATTTTGGGGTTCCATAGAAATACATACACGCCACTCAGAATCTACTGAAGTTGAGCAGCCAGTAAATTTAATTAAATCATAATTAAATAAGTAATAATAGTAATGTCCTTGGGAAAAACTTGATAGGTAAATAAAAATGACAAATCTAAAATCAGACTGATGGTGTGACAAACCACAATGTATGTTCACTTACACATACACAAAAGAATACACATTTTGCATTTTTTTTTAAATTGAGAGTTTACAATAAATCATTCTATTTTATACATCCAAAATATATCTGATTATAGATCTATTTACCTACAAAAGTACAACATATACTTGTAGTAGTGCTGCTGTTGTTGCTATTGCTTTAAAGACATGCTTTTTTCTAGCTGTTCTTAGTTTTAACTTGGAATTGGTTAAAAAAGAATAAAATCACCAAGAATGTTCCCAGTCTGTCTGAAAGGAAAAGAACTCTGTTACTCTGTCCTTGCTTTCATTATATTGATATGTTGTGGAATGGCAGCCCAGACAGAATGGATGATGGAAAAGAGGCATTGTGCCCGATGGGCTCCTGCTGTTTACAGTCTATACAACCAGTTTAATAAGTTAAAGAAAATAGGTGCTTTGGGGAGCTGATAGCTGGTGGTGAGAGATTTGATAATAAGAAGGTAGCTAAAGAGAGGGAAAGGAAAACAATATTTTTCTCCAGTTCAAATTTTAAAAACTTGGTCCTCTCTGAGTTAAGTTTTTTTTTAACCCTAAAGTCCTCCTTTTAGATTGAGCTTGAAGAATTTTCTCACAGTAAAACTCAGTTGGACTGCACAAGTAGAAATACTGGAAGAATCTTGAGAGATACCTAGAAAGCATAGGTATAGTACATGTAAATAAAGGGAACTTTCTTGACTTTCAACTATTTATAACTTTCAATCTTGATAATAAATTATATGTAAAAATCAAGTCTTTATATATAAAAATCAGCTAATGAAGATTTATCCATAAATATTAGTGATTATCTTCATCTTCCACCTGTTCTCTTTAGTAGTTTAACTTCTAAGCTGGAAAAGTCAGTCACATTGACTGCAAGAGGCACCGGATGACTGCTTTTGTCTTAATCAGGATTCCTCAGGCACAGGTAGCCAGGTGTTATTCTGTGGGGTTTAAGTCCTCTCATAAGAATTGAATTTACAGCCCTTCTCATTTTAGATGACTAGATAAAGTCCAGCAGCTTTGGGAAAAACCAGGTGGTTGCAACAGAGAAGTCCACAGTTATCAGAATGGATATATGTTCACCTCTCCTTAAACCAAGGGTCTTTAAATTTGGCAAGTTTAAGACTTCAGAATTCCTGAGCTAACATGACTGGAGGAGGAATTCTTGGAGTTGAAGTCCACAAGTCTTAAAGCTGTCAAGTTTGAAGACCCCTGCCTTAAACCCTTGAGCAGCGAGATGCAGATGTCACATTATGTCATGATTTTATTGGTATTGGATTTTAGATGAGTTCCATCCTTCTTATTGAAGGGGGAGATCTCTAATTTTGCACAATAAATACCCTATATGGCATTTGCAGTTACACTGACTATCAGAAGTCATTGCATGACCAAATTTGCTCCTACTGGACTCCTGAAACATCGGTATATAGATGTTACTCTACATTAATCATGTCTAATTTCTTAGTGTTGTGCCCAGAACTACATACAATGTTCAAGATAAAAACCAAGCCACTCAGAATATAATCTCTAGCAACTATGTCCCATGAGAGATTACTGTAGATTTGTGTTTTTGTGGATCTGTCACACCATTGACTCATATTCAGTTGGCAATCAATCACTTTTTTTCCCCAGAGAGTGCCTAGTATCCCTTAAGCCTTTGCACTAGCAAAGTCCTGACAAATTCATGATGTCACTAGTCTTTCTCCAGAACAAAAAGCAGGTAGCAGAAAGTGTATTTGGTCAAACGAGGTAAGTAATGTTTAGATATATGTTCTGTATTGCCAGATTTTGGCAGTGAATTGGTCAAAAAAATTGGGAGAGGGGGTGTTCTTTTGTACATTGGAATAAGTATGGAAAATTGATTGGGTTCATGTGTTCCAATGACATGACCAATGGATAGAGTTAGCTTAACTCTGTGTTTTAGAGGTTAAACTCTTCCAGTTAATCTTGGGGTGGGGGGTGTAGTTAACTAATGTGATTATTTTTTGATATACTAACAATACAATAGCTTCCAATTAAGTGTGATGGGTAACTGTGTTTCTTAAAGTTGAGGCTTCTGCTGTTGAATGCAACTTTATCACAGCAGTTAGTGCAAGAGTGATTCTAGAAAAAGAGCTGAAAAGTCAGCCTGGTAAAACAGAAAATCAGTAGCAGCAGCTAGAGTATATTTAGACATATTTTCTAGACGATTCTATCAAGTAAGAAGTTGAATTAAAAAAAACATATGGCATAATTCTGCAAAACTTTACTTGTATGTTTAACCAAAATGAACCATGCTTTAAATTTTGGTGAATTATATTTTAGTTCTGATTCTACAAGTCAGATTTGATACTATGAAACCGTAGCTCAGGTGTCTTCACTTCCCAATTGTTATTACATTCTTACAACAAAACAGAAACCATTGTAAGCTAAAAATCTCTGCTACTGGAGTTTAAAGAGACAACAATATAGGAAAAAATTATAATCAGTAGCCTACCAAAGCTTACCTTAATATATGGAGAAAACCATCTATATTTCAGAAGAGAATTTTGGAAGCAGGTTCATTGATTGGCAGATTCAAAAGCTTTGGCCTTGTCTGCTCAGCTAGGGCACTTGGAACTGGCATGTAACAGGCTTGTGTGCCAACTACATACCTTCTTGTGAATAAGAACTTGATTTATACACCTTGACCTCTTGCCAGCTGCAGAATAAAAGGTGCACAAAGATTACACATACTATTAATGTTAGTCTTTCACACAAAATGATAGACACATAACTCTGTATCACTGGAATCTACTTGTACTGTTGTGTTTATAAATACTCTTTTGCAAGTACACAGAAACACATAGGACTTGCTTTTGCATGTATCAACCTTAGCTGAACTGGGCACAGAGTATTATAAATGGATCTATGCGCTCTGAATTATTTGGAAATGTAAACAAAAAAAAAGTGCTTCTGATCTTCTTTTGTTTAAAAATGGTTTAAAAAACACGGTTTTCTCTTTTTATTATTTTTTATTTTTATCCATCAGTCTGAAACTCCTTTAGTATTGATTGCATGCTTTTTATCTTGAAAATGCTCAGGATATGTTTTCTTTGGGATTTCACTGAATTATGGGAAAGAAAATAAAGCAGACTTGTACGAGAATGATGGCACATGAAAGACAGGTCTCATAAATACTTTTATGAGCTCACAACTAGAATAAGTTCAAGAATTTGGCATCCCATCATGAGAATTGTCAAAAAAGGTAGAATAATGTTTTAGCAGAGTGCTGTAATATACTGTATTTCTAAACCAATTTATATTATCCTCCCTCTAGATGTTTTGAGAATATAATTCAGAATTCTGAACTAACATGGTTATTTTGGTCTGGCAATCTGTAATCTGAGGATTAGTCTGGAAATGGAATGTTTTTTCCCCCTGCATTGAATTAAACCTGTACAGAATGTACCAATTTGATTTTCCAGAGTAATTTCTATAGTTGCTAAAATTATAAGACATAAATCTGTACATATATATACATATATACTTGCACTGTATTATCTGTATGTGTATATGTGTATATATGTATAGTCCATCCATCTCACAAAGCAACGAGATAAATAATTTTGATATGCCCATCAGTTTAATAGTGTTTGTCTGACTGGAAGGGAATGCACACATACAATTCATTTTAGTTATAGACCAATATTTAATTTATAATTTCTTAAGAGAAAAATACTATATGATACAAACTCAGAAGAGCTAGAACAACTGCTATTTACTTGCTCTGTACTGGACATTTGCCTGACCAGATGGTTATCATGTCATACTGCATATTGTGTTTGAAACACAATATGAAAGGCAATTTGCACTATGGCATGAAGACAACTAAAAAAATAGAACGAACAAACATACATAGTTTCTCTTATTCATGCAACTTAAAGTTGTTAGTTTTTTTAACCAAACAATAAAAATTATAGCCTTAAGACCCTCTATCCTCACCTTACAACAGAAGTGACCATTCAAAGTTACAATGGCACTGAATGTTTTTACACTTACCACTGTTGCAGCATCCCTATGGTCACATGATTAAAATTCAGAACCATGGCAACCAATGGCAACTCACTAATGGTATCCCAGGGCCATGTTAACACTTTTTGTCACCTTCAGACAAGCAAAGTAAGTGGGAAATCCAGATTCACTTAGCAACTGCATAACTAACTTAACTGCAGTGATTCACTTAACTCTGGCAAGAAAGGTCATAAAATGGGACAAAATTCAGTTAATAAATGCCTTGCTCAGCAATACAAATTTTGGGCTCAATTGTGGTCATAATTGAAAACTACCTGTATGACCCTGTTCATCTATACTTTTATTTTGGAAGTGGGATTTTATACATACATACATACATACATACACATACATACATACATACATACCATGTTTCTCATATAATAAGGCCGGGTCTTATTTTTTTTTGAGCCCCCCAAAAATGGCAAGGCTGTTTTTTCGGGGGTGACTTAATTCCCCCCTCTTGCATCCTCGGGCAGGTGAGTGGCAACGGCTTGGATGCTGACCTTGGCGTTGATGGGGCACTTCGTATCGGGAGACCTTCCACCACCGTTGCTTTCCTTTCTCTCCATGCCGCTGTGGCATTTGGAGAATCGCCACAGAGTTTGGGGCAGCCACATGGGGCCGGCCAGGGTCCTCCCTGCAACTGGAGCCCAGTGGAGACACTCAGCTTCAGGTCTGCATTCCCAAGAATTGTTTGAAGCCAAAGCCCCCAAAATATGCCCTACTATGACAAAGCCTCCCCTGCCCAAGAGGGCAGCCCAACCCTACATGGGGAGGTGAATCTCCCGGGGCCGCAGTGCAGGATCGGGCCACCTGGGAGAAGTGCCTTGCCTGGGGCACCCAGTGCAGCTGACAGGTGGGCCCTCCTGCCCAGTGGCAGAGCTCTGACCAAGGAGCGAGCACCTCCCCGCCAGGCCCTCCGCTCATCCAGCCAGGCCTGTACCAGAGCTGGGCAAGTTGGGCAGAGCCAGGAAAACAAGCCACAGGTGCGTGCCCACCTGCCAAGCAAAAAAGCTGGGCTGACCCGAGCTTGGCATCCCAAGTCCCTTCCAGTGGAGACCCCTGAAGGGTCTCCACTGGAAGAGGCCGCCCGAGGCAGTGATAGCACCCACCCATCCATGGACGGGGAGGCAAGGCAACGGCCTGTGCCACGTCCTTCTCTGAACTGAGCCCCACCGAGTGAGCACTTCTGCCCAATGCCTGTGCCGCTGCAGTGTTTGGAGCTGCCAGCGTGTTTGGAGATGTGTGGGGCCAGGGCCGGGCTTGGCGAGAGGTGGAAAGGACAGGTGGCTTTGAGCTCTCTCCGCTGGACCCGTTGGCCAGGGAAGCAGCGCTGAGCCACCTGTCAGCTGCGCTGGGTGCCCCAGGCAAAACTCTTCATGCTCTGCCCGGCGCCAGGCAGGGATGGCAGCTGGGTGCTTCTTCCAGGGTGGGCTGATCTTACACTGTGGCCCCGGGAAATTCACCTCCCCACGTGGGGTTGGTCTGCCCTCTTGGGCAGGGGAGGCTTTGTCGTAGTAGGACGTCATTTTTAAAAGAATGGGCTTTGCCTTCAAGTGATGCCCGGGAAGGTGGTGACAGGAGCACCTGAAGCCAAGTGTCTCCGTCGGGCTCTGGTTGCATGGAGAGGCCCTGGCCAGCCCCACGTGGCTTCACCAAATGCCACGGCGTTGCTGCAAATGACGTGGCAGCATGGGGAGAAGGGAAAGCAATGGTGGCAGAAGGTCTCCCGATATGAAGTGCCCCACCAATGCCGAGGTCAATGCAGGCAGGACCATATCTGGGTATGCAGCAGAAGTACTTGGTGACAGTAGGGAGGGTGGTGGCAAGGCATGCAGAGCGCTCCAAACAGCAAGCCCCCCCCGCCATTCCCCCCCATTTCGCATGTTTTAATATAGACCTTAATTTGGGGGACGAGCTTAATTTCATTTTATGCCTATAAAACATGCTAGGACTTCCTATTGGGGGAGGCCATATTGTTGGAGAAACATGGTACATACGTACACACACACACACATATATAAGTATATATACACACACATACGCATATATATATGTACACACATATAAACATATACACATGCACACACACACACACACACACACACACATATAGCCAATATGTATATAGCCAATATCAGGTTAGGAAGATTGCTTACAGTTTACCTCTAAGCAATCTTTAAGAAGATTATCAGGATCAATTTCTGTTATAAGGAAATCTGGAAGAAAAGCAAAAATTAAGATCAGAACACAGTACAATTTTTAATGAGATGTTTAATATCAAGCTTCTTTGTAACTCAGAAACAGTTGTCAATATATAAGTCAGTGAATCAGGGATGATACTCAGAGGCATCAGTTTTGCATCTCATTGTAATTTATATCCAGTAAAGATTAATATATCTTATATAACATGTAACTACAAGGACCTTCCATATTCTAGTCCCTTCTAGATGTGTTGACTCACATCTTCCAACTACCTAGCCATGTTGGCAGGAGTTGATATAAGATGAAGTCAAAATTATTCAGGGGCTAATAGTTTAGGTAAAGCTGACCTAATATGCCATAAGAAATCTTGCTCCTGACATTTATTTTCTTTGTATTCTGTTTTTCATCTAAGAATGTAGCTTCCTTTCTTCGTTCATCCCTTCTCCCTCTTTTTCAATCACCAACTAGATGGCACTCTCATTTCCCCTTTTATCAATGCAAGAAAATCCTATCAAATATTGGGATTCATAATGAGAAATAATGATTAGCTGGAAGTCAGTCCAGTAAATTTCTACATTAGGGCTCAGAATAGAGTTGAAAAAAAAGACCAGGTGTATGGGTGATGATAAGACTTAGCTGACATCTAGTGGCTATCTAAAGTTTTTCAGCCTTGATCCGGTAGCCTAGGTTTTATTTATCATAAACCAACATTACAATCATCATTTCACATTGATTATTTTTTATTAACAGAACTTCATCTGAAAGATCTCGATGGTTTATTTTTTAACAATGCACTATAGGAAGAGAAAGATATTTCAATATTTGGGGATCACGTTACAGTACAGTAGCAACAATGATAGTTTTCAGTTCCAATGAAAGAAATTTTATTCTAAAGCGCAAGTCAATCCAGTTAACAGACAGAAACAACTCAACACACAAAAGGACAAACTCTTCTTTATCAAAGACATCTTAGATATACTAGCAGGTCCTCCAGTTTGAAGTAACCATGGCATAAAAAACCCAGGAAGTCCATCCAAAGCACCCTAAGTAAACGCAAAGGCCCAGTACCAAAGCAGTTATCTATTAAATAAAATGAAAACACTGCTACATGAAATATAGGTAAACAAAAAAGCCTAGCAGAATGTATTCACAAGCATCAACTAATGGTCAAAAACATAGCATAACTTCCAGAGAAATTATTCTCCAGATAACCTTGAGCATAATTTCAGAATGGAAATTGGAAATAATAGCATAAGCTAGATTGAGAAATGCAAGAGAATTCTTAGAAGCAAAGTTCTCTGATTAAATAGTGATTAGTCATATCACTGAAATATATACTCCAACTCTCTCTACAGACCTATCAAAAGACATAACCAAAGACCCATCAGCACAGTGCAGAACCTCCTATCACACAAAAATCATTTATTAACCTTAAAAAAAAAAGACAGTTTACAATTATACGAAAACAACACCCTCATGGTGAGCCATGCCATCACACTGGTATCACACTGGTATCCAACACCACAGATGGCACAGAAAAGAACACCAGACCATACAAAAGCACCACCTTGTCATCAGGCAAATAAATAATCTATCAACAAGGCATCACTTACTTGCAAAACAACATCTGCAACATCTGAGATGGCATCCAAGAATATTAAAGGATGACCATAGAGAATTACCAAAGTGCTATAATTATATTACCAACCACAATTAAAAACTAAACATTGAAACAAAGCTTGGAAAACTGCCAGAATGAAACAGTCTAAATTGCAATTGGATTCAAGAACAGCTTTTGACTGACTTTTTAAAAACAAACCTACACAGAATGTAGGTAATGTTTGGTGAAGATTAAGCTGTTCTTATAAATCAACATAAAGCCCTGACTTTTTTCACCAATCACCTGCATCTGATCACTGCATTTTATGCAATCCCAATTTGCTAAGGTGAAAATTGAGTATGGAAGTTTTGAGACAGATGTATCTCAGCCTTTCAATGGATCGTTTATAAGTCTTACTGTTAGGCACTTGCTAGTTCTGAATAGTAGTAGTGACTATGAATTATATTTGTTACATGACTTGCTTTGTGGTGTTATCAACTACTGCCACCTAGTGGGCATCAAATCAAGTTCAGAAGAAGAAAAGATTTTGAAATTGTATCCGCCTGTAGTCTTAAATATGTTAAATCAAGAGACAATTAGAGGAAAGAGAAAGCAAACCTTCTTTTAAATGTTTCTGAGGTACAATAAGTCACAAGTATTGACAATCAGAGCAATAACCTAATGAGTAGATTCATATAAAAGTAATGTCATAACTTCTCAGCTGACTAATTAAAATTATTTTCTATTAATGCTGGGCAATTGAGGTGTACTATTGGAGGCAATACTATTGGAGTGAGGTCCATCACAGTGGTGGGATTCAAAAAAATTTACTACTGGTTCTGTGGGCGTGGCTTGGTGAACATGGCTTGGTGGGCGTGGCAGGGGAAGGTTACTGCAAAATCCCATTCCCTCTCCCACCCCACTAACCTGCTTTCCTGCTCCATTCTCCTGTGCAGGACAACAAAAAAAGACCCAGCTGGGACTCAATGGGAGGCAGAGAATAGATGGGGGCAGGGCCAGTCAGAGGTGGTATTTGCCGGTTCTCCGAACTACTTAAAATTTCCGCTACCAGTTCTGCAGAACTGGTCAGAACCTGCTGAATACCATCACCTTCTGAAGACAAGGTATAGGGAAAGCCTTGCTAAAACACTTTGCTTGAATATTTGCTGGTGGTTTCTGTGCATATGATGAAGCCCTTGTTGCAATCAAAAAGGGTGTTTTGCTCAGAGTTCACAGTTTGAGGCTGTGCTGCAAAGGCAGCCTTCCAAAATCTACCTAGCCCTATTGATTGCCCCTTGATTTATGCAGCACACCAACAGTATACATATTGGGAACAAATTTATTCTCACCTAACCTGGTTAAGCTTAGTTTTGAATAGACATACATGGAAGTACATAATAGCTTGCTTTGATTAATTCTTTAAAATCTCTGTCAAAAGGTTTTCTTGTGCGCTAAAAGGAAAGCTTAAATAAACATTCTTCTGCATCTGTTTGCTTTTTTAAACTAGCTATCCTCCTGTCTATTTCTCTTATTTCTTTTTTTCAGTCCTTCTGAATAATGTTAAAAATATTGACTTGAAAAGCTGATTTCATTTATTCTGACTAGCTCCTCTATAATTATGCATACATGCTGATTCTTTGCATGATTATTTGAAATTAAGCCATAGACTCCTTAAGAAGTGATCACCCACTAAAGTCATCAAAATAGGGATGTGAATATAAGATAAGAAATCATCCTACTGATTTATGACTAATTGCACAAGAAGGGAATTCTCACATTTCTCTGCCTTATTTATTTATATAACACAGAGTGAATTTTTTTTTGAAGCCTTGAAGACATTCTTAGCTGAATACTTTTCTTGAGAGTGTTATGGAATTGGTTTGATTATAATAGGTTATTTATTTATTAAGGCAATGACTCTGTCACCTTTGGATGAAAATGATTTACATTACAAGAACGCCATACATATATGAATAAATTCCTGTCAAGAAAATTAAAAAAATAAACAATTACAAAATGTCACTAATGAAGCAATGTAAGGTAAGAGCAAGAAATTAACAACTTTTGTAAAATTGATATTTTAGCTGAGGTAGGTGGCTAAGATCCACATTTAATTTTTGGAGGGATAACTGGTGTGAAAATTATATAGGCAGTCCTCATCTTACGACCACAATTGAGCCCAAAATTTCTGTTGCTAGTGAGACATTTGTTAAATGAGTTTTGCCTCATTTTATGACTTTTTTGCCACAGTTAAGTAAATCACTGCAGTTGAAAAGTTACTTAGCTGGTTGTTAAGTGAATATGCCTTCACTGACCTTGCTTGTTAGAAGGTCACAAAAGATGATCAGATGACCTTGGGACATAGCAGTGGTTATAAGTATAATATACTTGTCCAGCATTTGAAATTTGATTGCATGATCATGGGGAGACTGCAAAGATCTTAACTGTGGAAAATGATGAGGTCACTTTTTTCATTTCCGTTGTAACTTTGAACACTCATTAAATGAACTGTTGTAAGTCAAGGACTATCTGTAATGCCTTATCCCATGTGACCATGTGTGGTGCTAATGGGCGGGATGGATCTCGGGAAACTGTGTTTATGTTTCACTATCATGCTTAGAAGGATTCTGTGGGCCACAAAAGGCTGAGTGAAACAGATTTTCCACCTGTTTTAGCCAAGAAAAAGGGAAAAGTGAACAAACTTTCCTCAGCTAAGTATTCTATGAATATTGGTATGAAGCAGAAGGAGTTATTAAAAATAATTTTAGAAATTAACTATACATTGGGCATTGTTGAGCTCCAGCGACCATGGATGTTTCTCTGGAAACTGGCTGGCCTCTTCAGAAGCAAGGTGACCACTTGAACCACAGCCTTGCCTAACAGATATTGGCTGTGAAAGACAATACCAGTATATTAACTGTACTTTAGTGAATGCTGGAGCAAGATGTTGAATGGAGAACGAAGGAATCCTTGACATTCCCAGGAGATTAAAAGGTTAAAACCAGCATCTTGACCTGAGCCTGGAAACAAATTCCAATGTTCGTGTAATAAATAGTTGCAATACATTCTGAACACCTAGTTAGAATCAGCACCCTGGCAGTATCTTCATCTTTTAGAAATAGTTTCCAAAGTTGCTTAAAAACAAAAAGAAAGAAAAGTAGCTCCCAACACAATGCTTTAGATACTTAGAGATAGTCATGGAATGTCATACCAACTGAAGGTCCTTACAAATCTGTCTCTATTTAAAAGACGTGCAGGGTCAGAGAGCAAGCCTCAAATATGAAACTAATTTTATGAGTAGCACATGCAATTTTATTCCTGCCAGCCTTAACTCATATGGTCCATTACAGTATTTACACATTTTCTAGATTACACATCTGTTACATATTATTCTTTATAAGTAATAATTTAACTAGATCTTTTTTCATGTCTCCTAGCTCTTAATAACCTTTTTACATTGAGCTTTCAGGGGGTTAAATACTGATAGAGGTTTTAAAAACAAATTATAGTTGTTAGATTTTATACAACTGGCTTAAATCATTTTAATACATCACATTAATTTATGCTGTTGGACAAATAGACCTCTCACTATTAATTATGCAGCATACATATTAATCAAAGTTCATTTCAAGTAGCTTATTGCATTTCAAAGTATAAACAATTATCAGGAACATTCAAGCTGAAATTTCATCAAATTTCATTAAAACATTTGCGATGACATCACAAGCTCCACCTTGATATACGTTCCTACAAAATCATGATGTAAGTTTAAAAGAACCTGATTTTTGTGTTATGACTCACAATGTTTCAACATAACTCATGCATATGTAACTAATATTAGTTTTTTTTAGTAAGACTGGATTAGTAGGACCTCTTGTAAGTACAAACTAACAAGTATTGATCCACTTCAAGTTAGGTATTAATTGAATGCCTCACTATTGGTTTGAGGATATTTACATACGATGAGGATAATAACCCACAGTTCTTTCAGTAATTCTTGTGTTATGGTTAAACTTTAGGTTTCAAAGATATTTAAACCTAGGAAACTGTATTTTGGAGGGCAGGGACAAGATTGTTAGTGAAAATTCATGGAATGCAGTACTCTATCTATCTATCTATCTATCTATCTATCTATCTATCTATCTATCTATCTATCTATCTATCTATCTATCTATCTATCTATCTATCTATCTATCTATCTACCTATCTATCTATCTATGAATAGCATTTTAACGAAAGTTGATTTTCATTACTTCAATCCCCAGCAGAAGAATCCATTAATTCAGAAGGCTTTATCAGAGAAGTAGAGCAGCTATGCAGAAGATCAAGGATGGAAGAGTATTTTCCTGGTAACTGAATAACTAAAGTTGAGTCAGCAACTGCAACACAGATGAACCTGAAAAGTTCTTGTTAAACACAGTCTTTGATGATAAAGGCTAGATAGAGAGCTTATCTCTTGAGATACTTAATTAGGTTGTGATTCCACATATTTCTCATTCTCAGCATCATGCCTCTAATCAACAGCTCTTGTTTACACAGAAACACAATCTTCATAAATTAGTAAATGCCTCTTATCCAAATATCAGTTTATGCTGAAAACATTTGCAAGTCTTTCCTTTTAATCAACATAGCAACATGCCAGGTTGCCAAATATCATAAGCTTCATAACTCAATTCATTTGGGGCTTGGTCCCTTTATTGCCCTGTGCTTTGTGATTTGCTCAGTGCAGGTCTATTTATAAACCTTATGAAGTGACTGCCAAAAATGATAGTCTTAAATTATATTCCTCTCCTTTCCTTAAAACATTTAGCGTAGTTTGTTCTTTGTTCTAGTTCCTTTGTTTGTGTCATCTAATTATTTGAGTGGTGACAATGGAATATAGAGTAGTACAATAAAATGTCACAAGTAGGAGGGGGGGTTTTTTGGTGTCTTTTTCTTGCATGAAACACTTTCTTGTCTTTTCACTACAACATATATTTATCTGAGAAAACTCAAAAAAGAAACCTGTTCATTGCAAAAAGAAAAAATATTGTAGTTTGGAGAAGTGACATATTTATAATTCCCACTGAGTAGTCCCAAAGACATTGTTTCAGGCAGATGCCATGTTAAAAGTATGGCAGAATATTCAGAAGAGACAAGAGGTAATCATGAAGTTATTCAACAGATGATGCTTTGATCTCCTTAATTTGGCAGTCACTGAAATGGAATTAAAATGCATAAGGGGGCTTTGCAATTTTCCTAAATAAACTGTAGCTTGTTTGCACTAATATGGCTTTCAAAATTTCTTCAGGCATAACCCTTAAGTAAAGCATGTGGCAATGATCTAAGTAGAAAGTTATGAAGGCATTGGTGATACAGTCCCCCTCCCTCAAGTTCCACCATTAGCAATGAAAGAAGACACCCTTTCAACACTTATGCCCTGAATGTCAGGAAGCAGCAAAGCGGCTTCAAAACACAATACAGAATCCAATTGTAGCCCAGCTCTTCCAAGGAAACCATACATACCAATATAAATGTCTAGTATGGATTAATATACCGATTTTAATCAACCACTGGTAGGTTTGCGTGTATTGTGTCTTGTTCCTAAAATAATGCATGTAAACTGCTTTGATCTCTTGGAATGCAAAATATAATCCTCCTGGGATAATTGTTGACATTATTATCACTTTTGACCTTAAGAGGTGGAATTTAAAGACTTCAAAGAGTTTCTTACTTCGCTTCTCCATGGATGTCAGTGACTATCTTCACTATTTCCTAACTGCCACATTGCTCAATTTTTAGTGAAGACATAGTACAGTTGCTGCAAATGACATTATAGTATAGTACTATCATAGCTTAACTTGATAGCTTCTGTATCTGGCCAGCAGATGTTGCTGATGGTGCCAAGACACTCCAGAAAAAAATAGCTTATCTCTCTCTTTCTTCACCTCCCTTCCTTATTTTTACATGATATAATGACCTTTGGTAATGTGGTAGTATAAAGAAGATAGGGAAAGCATGCAAAATGTATGTGCAAAACTTTTTCAAATCCCTTAATAACAGCTCCACTATGATTCACATGACCTGGAATTTAGAGTTTTACAGTGTAGGAGTAGCAACATTCTCAAATGCTAGAAATGCCCTGAAGCCTTACTGCTCAGCCTTAATGACTTTAAGATATGTGGACTTCAACTCTAGAATTCAGCATGCCAGCTGGAGAATTCTGGGAGTTCAGGTCCACTAATCTTAAAATTGCTAAGCTTGAGAAATGCTGCTTTAAATTGTTGCTTTACAAAATTTGCAACCATTTTCTAGAAATTGTTTTGTCTGCTGATCCAGCCTGATCCAGTTCATTTTCAAGCTCAATCTTTCTTTTGCCAACTTATCCCTTTCCATTAAATGTGGCCTCTCTTTACATGTTTTCATCCCCATGTTACTTTTGGTTGGATAAAAAACAAAATAGGGAAAGCATGCAGAAAATTGCTTTTCCCATTCCTTTGCCAGCAATGGCCCTGGAATATAACATGTTTTTTTTTAGTAATAAAATCACAGATTTCATCTCTTCCTTCTTGTACAGTAGTTTCTGTGCATGTCCAAACAATAATGGAGGCAGAAGGAAATAATGGGTAGAAGCTTATAAATGAACAAACAGCAACATTTGAGTTACTGTTTTTACATATCTTTCCCAGAGGTAGGAGGGACCCATTTTTCTCGAAGTTTTTTCTCTGCTGCCTCTACACCGATTTAGCTCATTCTGCAACAGGATCTGATTTATTTGCCTAATTCTTATTTATTTGCCGAAACCTGCAAATCAAATTTGGTTTGTTTCTGTTCTGTTTTTGGAAACAGATAGATATCCTACTTATGAGAAGTTAGACTGGTAGAGATGGGCAGAGTAATGAGACTCTTTTTATTATTTCTTTTATTAAACCTTTTATTTAACCTCCAACCTTTTATTGGCTTGGAAACAGTCAAAAGGCGAAAAATGCCCTTGGCTTGAACTTGACTCCTGGGGTGTGCACAGTCATATCCATGTCATTTTCTTGGCAACAGCATGGAAGCACTTTGAATGGCTGTTTTCGGGGATGTTTCTTCTCCATCGAGCGTACACCCCAGGAATTTCCTGGAGGTTCTGCCCTATCTAATTCCTAATCCCTTTATCTCTCTGAGCCCAAAGGGTTCATCAGGTCTTAACTATTTGCTATAGTAATGTAGCATATAGAAAGAAATGCTTAAGATTGATTTGTGATTTTTTTAAAAAAAATTAAGTGCAAGATTTGACTGAGTTTCAGAGAAACGCAAATTGTCATGTTTTCTTTTCTAATTTTTTTTGCCTTTTGTTCTTTGCTCCCCATCTGGTTTTGTGTCACTACAGAGAAGATTCTTCCCACTGACATGCTGTTTCTGGAAATATGTTGACTTTTTCTGCTGCGGATGTTTTGCTTTCTTCTTTCATGCCAGAACTGAAACATAAGCTGCTGGAATGAGTAGAGGAGCAGCTTTCTGACATGCACTAACTCCAAATAATATACTTAATTAAATGGAACGCTCTTATATTTCCTGGGGTTTCTTACACTGATTCCTGACTACCTTGTCTATATATTGTTAGATGTACTTCATATTTTGTGAAATGTACTTGTTCAAAACTTATTAGTAATTACTTCGTACTAAGTTGCCTTTTATGTAGGATAGGTTCCCTCTATTGATTTATATGTATGTATTAGGAAATATATAACCTTTCTTTAGAATGAGTATTTCCAAGACTATGTACAAAAAAACAATGGTAAGAACAATAGAAACAATATGTTCAAAATCAGCTTATTACCAGGAACCCAATAGTTAGGATTGTAATATGAAGCACAATACAATTGCCCATAGTTTATTTACTAATTGTTTGCAGAATGCACTTTTCTAAATTCACCTAACATTCTGAATCCACTTTTACAGCACAGGCATGCTAAAATACTATAGACTTATTTGTTATGGAAAAAAAGATTGTAATCTATAGCTGCATTTCCACAGTACCTTTCTTTTTAACAAATTATAATTGCAGGGCTGCTTCCACAGTGGCAAAAAGCTAAAAAAAAATTTCCTAAAAGAAAGTGAGGAAAAAGTTTCAAAAGAAACTTCATCGCAGATGAGATAATCCATCTTTTAAAACTCTGATGCATCCCTATATTTACAATAACTTCTGTCCTTGGGCGACAGAAAAGTTCATTTTATTTATTTATTTATTTAATTTATCAATCGCTTACAAGGTAATAGGTGTAAGTATAAACTTGAGTAAGAATACAGGAAATAGGTACGAATAAATGGGAACAAGTTAACACCGGACTCTCCTCTATCGCTGGATAAACTGGGGCGTTTTATATAGAAAACGAGTCGCGTTCTTTTTTTTCAAAGATGCATACTATGACCTTTGAAGCTGAGCGAAGTGCTTGTCTCGAAGCTGAATCAGCTGCCTTTTTAGTCGACAAACCGTCCCTGTTTTCCGAGGAAGCGGCTTAAAACCGTTCTGAACGGCCCAGGAATGTTTCCCTCCCGCAACACGAACCGCCCCCCCCCCGCAATCCCCATTTCAGGGTCCTTTCGCCACCACAGCTCCTGCCGGAGCGAACCACCCCGCAAGGGTGTCGATATGACGCTTGGGAAATAGCAACATCCCTGGGCGGAGGTCTCAGGTGGCCAGCAGATTGTCCCTGACATCTTTGAATGGAGAGAACAAATATGCCCACTTTGGGGGTTCCCGCGGGACCCCGGGATTACACCCCGCAGCACCCAAGCCTCAGGGAGGGACCCCATCCTTGTGGGAATGGTTTCCGCCGACCCTGCCGGCCTGCCAAGGGCTGGAAGGCTCACATACTGCAGAGGGCGGCAGAGATAAGGGCGGGTGACAAGAAGGGGCGGGCGCGACGGAGCCGGACTGCTGCTGCTTCGCGGCAGAGTAGAAAGCAGCAACAAAAGGCATCGCCGGAGCCTGAGACTTCCCGCCCTTCCACCTGTGGAGCCGCTTCGCGCCGCTCCAGCCAAACCGCGGGGGAAATGGGCGGCCGCGCCTGCTCGTGGCAGTTGGTGTTTCCGGCTCTGTTGCTCCTCGGCGGTGCCGAGGGTCAGCTTCGAGGTGAGCGCTCCGTTCCGACGAAGCCGAGGGCCGTTGAACCCCGAGCCGTTGCCGCAATACTCAGGGCGGCGGCGGTCGAGCCTTTGCCCGGGACATGATCCTTGTCGAAAGCACGTGAGGATGGGTCCGCGTCTTGAAGGCTCCGCGAGTCCCAGTCCTCGAACCCCCCCACCCTTTCTCCTCCCGGCCTTTGCGTCGGATACCCGCATGCCTGGTTCCTCCGGCCGCGCAAGGCGAGGGCGCGCAGCCGGAGTTAAGGGGAGGGGGAGGTCAGCGCGCCCGGGTCAGCGGGACGCGATGCTCCGTCGGCGGAGAAACACCTTCGATTTCTTCGCGTGCCTTTTTTTCCCAGCTCAGGCGGGGAGGCTGGAAAAGCTCCCGGAGTTCGTGCTCCGCCGGCAACACGTGCTTAAAAGTTAAGTTTTCGGTTTCCACCGAAGGGGAGAGAGACACAAAGGCCAATGTTAAGATGCCGAAAGGAGCTGGAGGCTTCATTGATTTATCCCGGGGAAGATCTTCCTTTGCCCCGAGAGCAGCTCTGCTACCCCTCGCCTCGGCTGGCTTTTCCCCACCGCCTTGGCTCTTCCAATTCCCATCCGCCCGTCTCTGTTCTTGCCGGCCATCCTGTTTGCAATTTACAACTCCTTCCCCCCCCCCCCCCCC
>BHFT01005192.1:34640-90003 GCA_004320025.1 Laticauda laticaudata
TCCCCCCCCCCCCTCCTCCTTTCCAGCTCTTCTCCACCGTTTCATCTTTTTTTGCGGCAATGGGATTTCGCCTTTTGCCGGTTGAGTTGAAGCCCCCGCCATCTGCTTTAAAGAGGGCTTTATGTATATTCTTCGTTTTGTTCTTCAATAGGGTGAAACAAAACAAAAAAGACATTAAATATACTTTGAAAAAAAGTTTAGAAATGTTTGTCTTCTTACGGGTTCGGTGGAATTGCCCTCAAGGCTGGCATCCCCACAACAAGAGACTGACAGTATTCCCCTTCCAGCCTGCAGATGCTCTTTTCTTTGTAAATTGGCTGAGTCAGACCTGAGAACTATGAGGGCTTCTCGAGCCATTGTAACTCTGAAGGCTGCTGGTTCTTTTCCCCCTCTTTTTTTTCCCCCCTTCCCCTTGGAAAGTTAGCCTTTAGCAAAATGGCATTTGGGACTACATAGGCTATGAAGCATCCTGGGCTACTCAGACCCAGGAACCACCGCATGGGAGTTCTGGATTTCATGAAGTTGCTTTTGTGCAGCCAAAACAAGTGTTTAATCAGCTATTCAGAACAGGTAACAGTGATGGAATATAATATTGTGAGTTCTGGTGAACGGGAGAAACAAAGCTTTGGCATATATGTTCTATATGTTCTATGAGAACTAAAAAAAAAAAACATGCTTGCAGAGCTGCTATGGGTGGAAGAATATATTCTAAGCACTTTATAAATTGTAATGATTACGGCTGGATCTCTATTCTGAATTGGGGATGGATGAGGAAGAGAATAAAACTATTAAGATTGAAAACACATGTTGTTTTATAAAGATATAATTATTAATGCCAAAAGTTGTTTTTAAAAATTATTTGGTAGAAGAAATCATGCCTTAATTTTCTCGGGGGGGGGGGCAAACAACAGCATAATCATATCATAAAAGTTGTCAATATAAGAATAATTTTAAAGTCAAGAATTTAAGATTTAGGGAGATTGAAATAGGTCCAGCGAACAATAATAGAGAAGATCAAGGAGTTAGAAACTAACCCAGTGGTTCTTAAACAGTTTCACTCTATCAGTGTACTCCTGTCCTGGTCTCAAGGTCATTAAAGCCCCCCCTCCCCAGGCTACAGCTTTACACATCATGGCAGTGTCAGCCTCATTTTACTTCACATTTTATTTGTTTATCAACATAAAACAAACAAAAATAATGGGAAAGTAGGGGAGGTAATAGGGAAGGGGAAAAAGTAAAGGGGAAAGAAGAAGAAAAGCATTGACTTTCAACTCTTTAGCATAGTAGAATAAGATAACATACAACCTCAAAGTTTTACTTTTACATACTAATGTATACTAGCAATTTCTATAACAACAAACCTAAAATACAGAAGCGTATTCCAGGTGGAAAGAAAGTTAATTGTATTCTTTTCTTTAATTGAAGCAGTCAATTTGGCCATCTATGTTTACTCCCTCACCTTTTGCAATCAGTTATCTTTTGTGGGAATTAAAGTAGCTTTCCATTTTTGTGCATAAAGCATTCTTGCTGCTATCAGCATACATTTGAAGTCCTTTTAGGAAGTGGCAGTCTCAAACTGGATTCCCAAGTCACAAACTCCATTACATCCAGGAGGGGAGGTGGTAATTAACCCCAGTTTTAGAACACTGAATTAAGCCGAATGAAGAGACAAGGATGAACTGGATAAGTCTTAACAATACAGGTAGTTCTCAACATACAACAGTTTGTTTAGTGACCATTCAAAGTTATGTCACTGAAAAAAGTGACTTATGACCATTTTACTTATTACTGTTGCAGCATCCCTGTGGTCATGTGATTTATATTGATAGCTTGATAACTGGTTCATATTTATGATGGTTGCACTGTCCTGGGGTCAACCTTTTGCAACATTCTTACAAGCAAAGTCAATGGGGAAGCCAGATTCACTTGACAACCATGTTACTAATTTAATAACTTCAGTGATTCACAAATGGGGCAAGGAAAGTCGTAAAATGTGGCAAAACTCATTTAGCAAATCACTCACTTAGCAAATTTCTCACTTAACACCATAAATTTGGAGATCAATTGTGGTTGTAAGTTGAAGACTACCTGTATTAGCAGCTATTAAAGCAGGTGATTGAGTCCTTTCAGTCGATATGTTCAAGCACAGGGACAGCTACCTCTCTGGGTTGCTTTATCTTTGATTCCTAAATGATGAAAAAGGTCACTTGATGGTCTCAATAGCCCTGCCTTATGTTCGTATGATTCTGCATCACTTGATAATGCTAAGGTTTCTCAACCTTAGCGACTTTAAGATGTGTGGACTTCAATTTCCATTACTTAGCCAACTGGCTTTCTGGGGAATTCTGGAAGTTGAAGTTCACACATCATGAGGGTGCTAAGATTTGAGAAACTCTGACAAAGACAATTATTCCCTTAAATGAGAATTGCCATTTCCAGAAGGTCACTGCAGATCACTATGAAATCGTTATTCATAATTATAAGTAAACCATTCTTGTGAGCTATTACTGTGTTTCTCACATAATAAGGCTGGATCTTATTTTTTTTTGAGCCCCGAAAAAATGACTAGGCTGTCTTTTCGGGGGTGACTTAATCCCCCCCCCTTGCATCTTTGGGCCGGCGACGGCTGGGATGTTGACCTCGGCGTTGGTGAGGCACTTAGTATCGGGGTCAACGCAGGCAGCACCGTATCCGGGTGTGCAACAAAAGTATTTCCTAATGGCAAGCCTCCCCCCCACCATTCCCCCCCATTTCGCATGTTTTAATATAGGCCTTAATTTGGGAGGAGGGGGTTAATTTCATTTCATGCCTATAAAACGTGCTGGGACTTCCTATTGGGGGAGGCCATATTGTTGGAGAAACAAGGTAAGTATGCAATAAGGTACTCTGAAGTAACCTATGGACCATTTTTGCTGGTGACAGATTATCCCAGGAGTAGGATAAAATTTTGTTTGAAAGTTTGAATAACTGGACTGATTGCTATATATTGTTAGTTTTTCACAAAGGAAAGATTAGCAGACTTCCTGGTGCTTTCTAGATGTACTAAATTACAATTCCTTTCTACAGTGTTATAGAATGATAATGAGAATCTGGTACATTTAGAGGGGTTGGAGGAGACTGCTACAGTGGAAGCATGAAATCCCAAGAAATCTTTAGTAGTCTGTCTTGGACAAGAACACTGTTATATGGATATCACCTTTCTCTGATCTCTCCTTTTCTGGAAGTACTGGAACTCCACGTAGCAGAATTTATTATTTGAGAATTGTGTAAGTTTTACTCATACCACATCTGGAGAGAACAGCTTGTGGACATGAGTGCATGAGGTGTATTTACTGTTTATCAGATTGTGCAAAAATTGGTTTTTTGCCTAAATCTCATTGTGATTATATGCATGATAATCCAGATTTCATTACATATTTGCTGTTACGGAAAATTTTTATGTATTCCAAGAAATGCACTTATCTGACAAAAACTGTTAATAGGTAAATGGATGTGATAAATTCAATCATGAGGAATCAACGTATTGATATTTCATAGTAGAAAAGTAATTTTAAATATAATTTTATATAGCTATTATAGCTGCTTACATAATAGATAGTATCTAGATTCTACTTTTTTTACATTTAATAGTGTATTTCTTATAACATGCAATGATGAAAAAAGCAAAATGCTAAAAACATACATTGCTTGGGGTGATTTATTTATTTATGTCTTTTCTCTTGGCTAGATGCTGCAAAACAAGACTTTTATTTACGAACAAATTTGTGACCTGTTTTTCATTACTTTTATTGAAAATGCTGTGCCCCATTCATCAGTTTTTACAATATTTCCTTTCATTTTTAAGTGCTCTTTAATTTCCACCCAATTTTCTGTTATATTTTCCAATAGAAAATGTAGAAAAAATTGAATAACTCTACAGTATTTTTAGTTAATACTGTTTGAATTACTTGCTCAGCAGATTGCGAACAATTTATTCCTCTCCTGAACACATCAGAAAAATGACTTGTTAATAGCTCAGTGGTATTATAAGCATTTTACAGTTTTGTATAAGAGTAACTCTATATAATTTATTTCTGAGGAAATAGGATCTTGGACAAAAGACTTTGAAGCACAGATTGTAGTATTCTGTGGATTTTAAAGGGCAAAGTATTTATTTCTGCCAGTTTGGTATGACCATTTGGAATTGTCCTTGCATTAAGAATATATGTATCATCCTCTTCTATGAGGAGAATTTTTTTGTACTAACCATCTAGACCATGGGTGTCAACTTGCAGCATCACATTGCTGTCACGTGACATATAGCAATGTTTTTCCCCTTCGCAGAGCTGGGGTGGGTATGTCCTGTGTGTGATATATCCAATCAGTGGGCTGCCAGTTTGACACCCCTGATCTAGACAGTTCTAAGAAATAAAAAGGGACATAAAATTTAATACTGGCCGGGTTAGCCCATCAGTGTCATGTTTTAAGCTATGGTTTGCTCAATATCCACAATACCTGTCTACACACTAATAACACAAATCACGGTATTTACATGCTAAACCAGCTGTGTCAAATTCAACGCCCGTGGGCTGGACCTGGCCACGGGGTGCTTAAATCCAGCCCATGAAGCCAGCCTGGAAATATCAAAGCACTGGCCCACAGTGCCTCTGGCAGCTAAAATGGGCCACTTGTGGCTCCCAGTACCCCATTTTAGCCTCCATGTCCTCCTGAAGCACCCTGTCTGCCAAAACCAGACTGAAACCAAGCCCAAAAATGGGCTGAAAATGGCTGAAAAACGGGCCCAAAACAGGTAAAAATTGGTTTCAAAACGGGCCCAAAACATGCTGAAAAAACAGGCCGAAAAATGAGCTCAAAACAAGTCAAAAATGGCTGAAAAAATGGGCCCAAAATGGGCTCAAAATAGACCAAAAACGAGGCTGAAAAATGGGCCAAAAACGGCTAAAAACAGCCTGAAAATGGCCCACGTGATCTGTTTTTGGCTGGCAGAGTGCTGCAGGTGGCCATGGAGGGAGACAACAGATCCCGTTTTGGCCGGCAGAGTGCTGCAGGAGGCATCCACCTCCCCTTCCAACTATATTATTCCCCTTCCATGCTCTAATCTATATGATTCATTACAGTAGATTTTGCAACCAATTATATTGATTATTTAGTAATTGCTTATTGTATGGAAGGTTTGAAGTTGCTTTTTTAAAGTGGAACTACTGATAGATATAATGGATGGACTGTGGTCATGAACCTTTTTTTGCAGAAATATCATGACCATCATGTAATTACACACCTGTCCATTTTCTTTGCCACAATTTTTTATGATTTCATGTATATATTGGCAAGCATCTGATAGAAATATGAATGAATGAATGAAAACCAGTCCTCTGCATTTGTAGTAGGGGATATGTTGGCCCCCTTTTCCTTTTTTGTGTCTCTAATGGTTTTATATCTCACCTCTTTTCCACTGTACAACATAACATGGCATAGAGGTAGTCCTCAATCACAATTGGAATTGAAATTTGTAAGTAACTTTTTAAAAGTATCATTAACTTTGAACAGTTAAACAACTAGTCATAAGTCAAGGACAATCTCTTCATAGCAGTATGCAAGAAGCAGAGCCTCTATAAAGATGAGAATATCACTAAATAGCTATTACTACATGCTCTCAGAACATACCTTTGCCCCGTTGTTTTATGAAGAACTTTATAAAAATTTGCTGAGCCCCCGGCAGTGCGGTGGTTAGAATGCAGCATTGTAGGCAAACTCTTCCCACAGCCTGGAATTTGATACTGATAGGCTCAAGGTTTTTTCAGCCTTGCATTCTTCCGAGGTTGGTAAAATGAGGACCCAGATTGTTGGGGGAAGTATGTTAACATTGTAAACTGCCCAACGTCAGCATCTTATCCCAACAATTGGACACTATGGGATGGTATATAAGTTTAAATGCTTTTGCTCTTCCTATTATATTGAATTCTCCAACTTCTTGATTTTTAAAAAAATCTTAAATCTTTTGAGAATGTAGCTGCCAACATTTTGAAAAGAAATACATATTTTTGTATTATTTTAATGGAACAAAAATTATCATTTATTGGTTTAAAATTCTAGGAGCAATATGCCATCTGCCTTATCTAATCAGAATGATAAATTACTTCAAAACTATTTTGATATAACTGTAATTTAATCAAAATTCTTGCAATAATGAGTATGGTAAATAAAAACTGAAGATTCTTTTACATGCAAAAGAATAGAATACACGAGATGGAAATGTGATCCCAAGAGGAATATCTTTATATATGTATGCATATACTAAAAAAAGGAGTAGTCTTGCAAAGTTAACTATGGCCTGGCTTACTGTTGATATACTGTACATGGGGATCCTATTTAGGCTGTGAAAGATTTACAATTTCTTCTCTGCAGGATGTGTGTTGAGGTAATTCCCCGTTAGGAGAATGAGTGCATACAGGGAGACGTATTTGAGAGTAGTGTTTGAATAATACGTGTACAGCACAGAGATACACTGTACAGTAAATGTAGGGTTTTACTTTCAATAAAGGTTTAAGCAAAGTTCAAAATAGGCAGTCCAAAGTCATTCACAGGTTAAATCAGTCAGTTTTCATCCAGGGATAATCCAAATATCAAATTCTAGTGTCAAAATTCTAGTGTTCAGTATCAGATTTACATTAAATCCAGAAATATCAGTCAATTAGGAAAAATGGAGCAATACTTTCCAACAGAAGGAAACAAAGATACACTCATACTCTCTTCTGAGACTCAGACTAAACAACCAAGGTTTCTGGCTTCATCTTATGGCAGTTTGAAAAACCACACCCAATTGCAGTTTTTGCAATCTCTTAAAAACAGAGTACTAAAATGTTCATCCTGGTTTATTTATTTCTAACCCAAATACCTGTTCGGTGACTCATATTCCTAACAATGCGCCTATGGGTATTCAGTGGTTTTAGCAACAAACTCACAAAAACAGTTCAGCCTAATATGTATTAAGTGTAGAGGCTGATTTAAAAGTATCACTGTATTCTGATTCATCCTTCTTCAATATGATACCTTTCCAATTTATTTGGTGACAACTCTTAATTTCATCCACAACTTTATTTTGAGTTATAAATTAATAATGAAATCAATGAAATGTAAATTAATTCCAGGATTAATCCAATGCTTTTTGGGTTTTTCTAAAAGTTAAGGTTTTTTAAATTATTTTTTTAGTAATTTTTGTAGAATAGACCTGTACAATAACAAATTTGATTTGGGGCCTAATATGGGGTGACCCAGAATTCTAGAAATGGACTATTATTATAGACCAGATCCACTGATGTCTGGACTTGAAGTAAAAAAATGAAATTCTGTTCTCTCAGAGTAGAGTTTGAAAATCGATTTTTATTTTTCATCAGAGCATGATAAAATTATTTTAAAAGATGATTACATTTTCTGAGTTACAGTGAAGATGACTGATGAATCAGAACTTTTCTACAAATAACTAGGTCTCTAGGTCATATCAGCAATACCTGACAAAACATCATCACACAGCTGGATAAAGGGCATAGGAAATCTTTCTCAGTCCCCAATTTTTATTAAAGTTTTCTCCCCCACCCAAATATTTGATTGGCATCTCCAAGGCAAACAAGAATTTCTTTTGAAAAGTGAACTGACCCAAATGCTCGCTTTTCTCTTATCCTTCCATTTCTTCTTTGTGCTATTACTATAGCTTGCCATACCCAGAATGGAGTAGGCAAAGGCCCAAAATTCAGATGTTTTGACTTGTATATTTTGCCCCGAATAGATGAAAAGCAGTTATAAATAACCCTACTTCTCTTTCTAATTAATTGCATACTAATCTGATGGTCATGTACTGTATGCAAAATAGATTGGTTATTACAGGTAATCCTCTACTTACAACAGTTCATTTAGCGACTGTTTAGAGTTACAATGGCAGTGAAAAAAGTGACTTATGGCTGTTTTTCACATGACCATTGCAGAATCTCCACAATCATGTGATCAAAATTCAGATGCTTGGCAACTGACTCATATTTATGATGGTTCCAGTCTCCCAGATTTGTGTGTGATTATCTTTTGCGACCTTCTGACAAAGTCAATGGCGAAGCCAGATGCATTTAACAACCATATAGCTGTGGCAAGAAAGGTTGTAAAATGGGGCAAAACTCACTCAACAACATTCTCACTTAGCAACAGAAATGTTGGGCTCAATTGTGGTTATAAGTTGAGGACTACCTAAATTTACAACTCCAGCTAGAACAAAATAGCACTTATTATGCCCATACCTACAAATGTTGTGAAGCTGTTTTGAATAGGATAAAAATTAAGTTTACTAAACAAATAATTTTGCCAATGTCAGAAAATGTTGTCTTTTGTGGACCAAAAAAATATCAGCATGTACTGATTAGTTGCAGGTATTTACAGGACTTAAAGACAGAAGGATTCTTCTGAAAGTTCCCTTTTCTTTGTTTAATAAGGATTCAACAGCTGCTTTCCTTGGAACACTCCTTGCTGTTATCTTCTAGACAGGATAATGAAATACTATATATGTTAAAAAACCATGCTATATAAAGAGGCTACTTAATTTTTTAAAAAATAAATAAATATCAAAAATTGTTAAAAATATTTAATGATTATACTACAACTTTTATAAAATCCTCATATTGCCTCTTGAAACAGCAGTTTCGTGTTTGTGACAATTATTTTATAGATGTAAATTTGTCCCTGTTCTGTTTTTTTTGGGGGGGACAGGGGGGAAAATATAAAAAAAAATCCAAGAAATATAGGTATTACTCCAAAATAAAAATCTTGTGTTTTTCCAATATATTTACCAAAAACTGTAGCTGCCCCAATCTTTTTAGGATTTCTATGTATACATCACTTTTTATCTTCTGGAAGGAAGATTTCTTTTTTATTGTCAGCAGGGGATGGGGTGCCAAACTGATAAGAAATATTATCTGTGAAGTTTGTAACTTGAAGGAGTTTGGAGGATTGTGAGCTTTTAATGAGATCACGTAGACACTGAAATATTCAAACAGCAAAGCAGATGGTTTTATTACTTCCTCTTGGAATTAATGGCTTCAAAATGTTGTCCAAAGTATTGCAAAATGCATTGCAAGACAAGGATGCATTCTTTGCAGAGAGAACAAAAATAATGTACTTATATCTGTGTATTCAAACCTCTTAAAATTCATTTATTATTTACACACACACAAACACACAACAAGAGAGGGAAAGACACAGAGAGGGAGAGATTGCTGAAGAATAAAGTTTTCCTAGAATATGTGACAGAAAAATCATCATATTGTCCTAGTGTTATATATAGAAAATGTAATTGACTAAAATAGAATATAGAAATCTGTAGCATAGTTTAATAATTTTAAACACACAGATAGAAACACTATTTAAATAATTAAAATTAGTTTATATTGAAGATTTCATACAGCTATTATGCATTGATGTGTATTTATTTTTTTGGTATATAACTTCTTTGGGGGACATTTTTGTGCAAGTTACAACAAATATATGCTTTGGCAGTTTTCCAAAAAATAATCTGTATTAAATGTACATTCTTGTTCAAAAGTAAAAGTAGAAAGGTATATTTGTTATCTCCTTGATGCAAAAAAATCTAAAGATTTAATTATTAACAAGATATCTGCACTGAATGATAGATGAGATATTTGATACTGATGAGGAAAGTATATTTATAATTTTTGAATAAGCTATATGTTCTATATGTAAATTGGGTGACTCCAAATCTGCAAACCTGATTGGTCACATAAACTAAGCATTGGATTGGTTCACTAGGAACCAATCCAAAGAGCTGCTGAAAGGCGGCAAATTTAAGCAACTGCCATTGGCTACAAGCAGGCAAGCCAGCCTGTATAAAAGGCTGGCCTCGGTTTCAGCCAAGTGTTCCTGTTTACTGACTAGTTAAGAATAAAGCCTTTGTTGTTGGAACCCGGTCTACCTCGTGTGTTTTCTGAACAAAACACTGTACTTCAATTGGTTATAATTTTTTCTCCTATACAAGTCAGGCATTGTAAGCAAAGTTGCAGCATTAAATAAAGTAGAACACTATTTTGTGGCAGGACAATGTGCCATTTAATTTTTTATTACCAGTTTCAAGAGAATGAAAAAGTTTGCACAAGTAGAACTCAATTCCTTTGGAAGTGGGGCAGGTAACAAATGCTCAGTTAAAACACTCTCTCAAAGGAGGCCCAATAGAGTGGTAAGATTGAAAGCATTTATTTATTTAGTGTATGACATTAGCCAGGAGACTACAGTGTTAGTACAGAGTAATTGTTTGGCTGCCTAAGATTACTCTTGTATGCTTGGTCCATGCTTGTGCACTATCCATGGTGCATCACAGGATGAACTAGTGCCACACTCAGAATGGTTAACAGCAATCTGCTGTGTCATCTGGTGTTTTTCCCTCCAGAGATATTGTCTCGCGTTTGGGCATTTGGGCAGGTCCTGCACCGGTTGGGATCGTACTTCCGCATGAAGCGCTATTATTTCACCCACCGAAGTGATACCTGTTTATGCAGTTTATATGTAACATGGTTTTGAACTGTAGCTTGGCAGGAGCTGAGGCATGTGACAGGAATTACTCCATCACATGTTGGTAGGACTTGAATCACCAGAGCACAGACCTTCTCCAGAATTTATGCAACTATACTTAAATGATTAGACAGAGTACAACAGCTTGCCCTTAAATAAATAAAGAGGACAGGGAAATTTTTCCCATTTAAAAATTTATCACTTTTTAAATCAAATGTCATTCATATTTGAGTAAATATTCAGCCTCTTTAACCCTCTAAACCAAGGGTTGTCAAACTTGCGGCCCTGGCCTGTATATGTTACATGCTAGCCATGCCCATGTCTGGTTTAGCTAAGGGGAAAAAGTGATATGTCACATTATGCCACCGTGATGATGCAAGTTTGACACTCCTGCTCTAACCCATTGAAATTTCCGTACTAAGGGTGATAGAATATTGTTATGTAAAAGATATCCAGAATATTTGTTTTGAAATAAAATATACACATATCGATGTACTCTTCTGTTTGAATACTATGATATTCAAAATCTCTACTACTTTCTCCCAGCTCAAGTGGGTACACTTTTAAAAATTCAGTACCAACACCAAAACTACCACCCATTTATCAGATTTTGGATTTGAAACATTGACTATTAGTAGTAATGTACATAAGTAATATATGTGTTAGTACAAGTAATGCAGTCCCAGATTACGCTTATCCTTTAACTTAGAAAGCACTTTAGGTACTTCCACAACAAGACTGGATAAGAGTAATGCAAATCTTTATAATTAATGAACTGATTCTATCCATTCCTATAATGTCCAAGTGCTTTTTCCAGGTTTAGTAACACTAAATTACACTAAATGGTGACACTAATCACTATTAAAACTATTAAAAGGGTACTAATGTTTTTCAATCATAAAGGGTAATAACTACTATTAAAACTAGCACAGTTTTTCCCACTGGTCCATCTTATTTTAGTTATTTCTCATTAACTTTTTATCTCCAGCTACTATTCATTTGTACTTGTTTGCTGCTGAACTTGTGACTGCTGTTGGAGATACATAGCTAAAATCCTATCTGTCCTACCACAATCAAATTGAGTAGAGGGGTAAAAAAATCAAGGATGTAATTTCTAGATAAGTTTTAAACGTATCTGCTCTAATATCCAAAAAGGTAAGAAAAATCTTCATGAGATGTATTGCTATTCTTATATTAAAAAAAAAACACCTACTATCACAGTTAAAGATTTGAGATTTTTATTTTTTGTTTTGTTTTAAAGTATCCTTTTAATATAGCTTAGTTGTTGGCGAAAATATTGATTAAATTGGTCTATGATGAAGAAAATCACCTTTTCTTAAAGTTCAGAGTACTATTCTTCATATAGTGATTCTCTTTCTGTGATATTCTGTGATATAGTAAAGCAATTATTTGTTAATGTAGCAAATTTAGAGCATGTTACACATAAGAAATTATTTGGGGATTTGATAAAGACTGCCATAAATATTAATAAAGATCTAATCTCTTTCAGGTTTATTTCCTGCCATTCTGAACCTAGCTAGTAATGCTCATATCAGCACTAATGCTACATGTGGTGAAAAAGGCCCCGAAATGTTTTGTAAACTTGTGGAACACGTTCCAGGTCGACCCCTACGCAATGCACAATGTCGAATTTGTGATTACAATAGTGCAAATTCCAAAGGCAAGTTTATTACATTGTACTTTTTTCAGATATCTGTGAATCATTGTCAGCCCTATCAAGTAGATCAGACCAGGAAGGCAACTCTACAGGAAGACTAAAATGATTTCTGTTGAGATTGGCTATAATGATAGAATTTTGCAACTCTGATTATACTGAATGCTGCATAGTATATTGTTCTTATACTTGGCTAAATTAAAAGTGTTCAGCTGCTTCTGAATGTTATCTCCTTGTTCTGAATTTAAGTAACTACCTGCATATTTCCTTTCTTATTCTCTACACCATGGGTGTCAAGCATGCTGTGTCATGTTGCCATCATATGATGTTTTGTGACATTTTTCCCATACGTGGAGCTGGGGTGGACATGGCCTGCGTGTGATGCATCCGGCCCGTGGGCCACTTGTTTGACATCCCTGCTCTACACCCACAATTTTTTATGTAGAGCATACAGCTAGTAAGGTCATATCATTTGAACGCTCCAATTTAAACATAATTCTGAGTTGTATTTAATCTTAAATTTGTGGTCTGATCTTATATAGCACAGTCTAGATTGATTTAACTGATTTATTTTCTTTTTATAACTTGTATACATTAATATATGTGAGTGGTTGTAGCATGGCAATAATACATTAAAAGAAACTGGGAAAATTTTATTGTAATTTGTGTTTATTTTAGAGCAACATCCTATCTCAAATGCTATAGATGGTACTAATCACTGGTGGCAAAGTCCTAGCATTCAGAATGGAAGAGAATACCATTGGGTAACAATTACTCTAGACCTAAGACAGGTAAGTAGAGGCAGTTTGTTTTCATTTCTAAAGGACTATTTTATTTTTTTTATTATTGCTATTTAGTGTACAGTGAAAGCAATTGGAAAATTATCTCATGCTTCTTAAAAGCTTATAGAATCTACATGAAGGTCACACTTATCTTTATAACATTTCTGTGAGGAAGATTGGATTGAGATAAATAAATGCCGATAGCAACTCAATGCATGCATGCTTCAGTTGAGTCTTGCATTTAACATTTTTCTGTTCCTGGTACATATCGACACACTGTACTAGCAGATGTCAGAATTGCTTTGAACTATTGCAGAGCTGGCACTCAGTTGATTGACCGTATATATATCAACAATATATATGACATATCACTTAAATTTTCATTCTTCCTTCATAAGCATTTGATTACTAGAATTCAGCAAGAAGTACTGAGCTTTCTCTGGACTGAGTGCAATATTTGATCTTGAATGATGTGCTAAGAAACATTCAAAAAGGCAATGACTGGGGTGAGAACAAAGATGAAATGAAGGCAATTTCATTTGTATTTAACAACTTATAGAAAACATAGTAGTTGTTTTTCTTTACTGTTATATTAAAAATGTATTTCAGTTAGTGCAGCTTAGCTATATGTTCTGCACTAACTGAATAAATTAAAATTAGTGACCAAAATTCATAGACACTCATACATACATACATACATACATAATATTTGCTAAAATGGTATGATTATCTTTTGAAAAAGAATTAAAGGATTATTTTGAAATTATATATCAAAACCCCATCAGGAGATAAGAAAACTATTTCTCTTGAGAGCTTTAAAGATGAAAGCATACTCAGAAAAGCAATTTATGTCTCAATACTAACCCATTATTTGTAAAAAAGATCACTTTTCTATGCACAATTGTGATAACTTAAAATATGAAACAGCTGTTGACCTAGCTAGTTTTATATATATGGAAGCAGCTCTGATTGAGTAATTTGTAGTTGATATCTATTTTATCAGCTTTGAACTAGCCTTTCATTATATGGTATTTGATTCAAAATTAAACTTGTAAGAGACAAAATTAACATTGGCCCATCTGCAGTTCACTGCTAAACATATTATCCAGACTTTAATTAACTTTTTAAAAAGAAGCATCATATCATTTATATGTAGAAAGTCTTTCCAAATTGGCACTGCATCTTTCTTCTTAAGGCATTCCAGCATTCATTGCATTGATTTTATACCTTTCACCATGAAGTATCTCTTTTTCCTTATTTCTTTCTGCTTTACAGCATTTTTTTAAAAAAGCATTTCATACCAATATACATTTGTTTTCAATAAGAACATTTGGCTTCATAAAGATTGCTTGGGATCTGTGAATGATTACTTCTCAGTTATTAATTTTAAGATGGGGAAATTGCCGAACGTGTTCCAAGTTCTTCAGCTGTTTGAATTGCCTCAAGGGGGATACATATATAATAATTTCTAAAACTAATCTTGAATTATTAACTATTTTCTAAGTAGATATAAATTAAAGCATTCATTAATATTATGTTAGTTGGGAGAATTAATACAGTAAGTGAAGCATAGTTTGATAGTAAATCTGCTCATTGTAAAACACAAGATGATGAAAATCAGCCGTCTTTTGTGGAAGATAGTAAACTACTAAGAGTGGGAAGAAAAGTGGAATAGATGTGGAATTATTTAATCATTATGTAGATTTAGAACTTGCTTTGGAAACAAAATGACATCTCAAAATTATTTTGTTATGGCTTCCTTTTTTGCCTTGATAAAAGTTACTTAGCAGAAGTTATTGAATTTTTGTGATTTTATCTAATTAACAATAGTTTGGCCTGTTAGGTAAATCTGACAATTTATGAAATGCCAAGTAATGATTTGTTAGGGTGATCCTTGGATTCGTATTATATTTTCCTAGAAGTATCTTCTGGGAGGAGTATCAAAGTAGGCAAGATAGTAGTCACAGCTTGCAGTTGCCCTGGTTGATGTCACACAAATGTACAAAGGAATGGAATTTCAAGCATGATGACATGATTTTCAGTTAATTATGGTTAAGATAAACCATAGTTCTTGATCAATTGTCTGCAAACTGTTTTGGACAGTTTCTTGTACCTGGCCTATGAAATCAGGTTGGTAGCTATAAGACCAGGACAAAGAAAAGGTTGCAGGTAAAATATCTTTCTGGTCAGTCTTGATCTTTCATAACTTTATGTACTTGTTGTTCGCTTGGCGACAGTAATGGAATTATTTCTAGTTGCCTTATTTGGGTATCTGCATTTTTTTAGTGATCAGTCCATTCTACAGCTCTGATATTTTCTGGTGGACTTTATTACGAGTTTATTTTTCTTTTCTTTAGCTACAGATAATGGTTTGAATCAGGGGTGGGATTCAAATTTTTTAACAACCGGTTCTGTGGGCGTGGCTAAGTTGGTGAGCGTGGTTTGGTGGTCATGTTTTTGGCTGGGTGTGGCCAACTCGACATCACTCACATAGAGGCACGCATCTCCTCTCCTGGCCTCTCATGACTATGGGGATGCTGCAACGGTTGTAAGTGTAAAAAATGTGCCAATGTAACTTTGAATGGTCACTCCACACAAGCAAAGTACCAGCAAAGGAGGGGAAAAAAACTCTAGAGAAGTTCCTGAAACAGGAAGTCTAGTCCTGCCAAGAACGTAATAAGGGTTAACAGAGAGGCAGTTTCTGTAAGCAACACCAGAATGTTTCCTTCCTGCCTTCCTTACAGGATTAGGCCCATAATTTCTTCTAATAACCGGTTCTCCGAACTGCTTGGAATGTTAACAACCGCTTCTAGCGAATAGGTGCGAACTGGTAAATCCCACCCCTGGTTTTAATAGTATATCACACCTCCAATAATTTCTATCATTCCCTTCCCATTTCATATTGCCAAGTATCATACCTGAGAAAACAGAACAAATAAAAGAATAATAAAGTGAAAAGGGGAAAGACCTGGAGGGCTAGCAAGAGCATATTAATGGATTTTTTTGTGCCTTGGTAGTTGAGCTGTATTCATATGGCTGTGAAGGGAGAATAATAGAGCAACTGTTGATGGGAAATGCAGCAAAAGGTTTCTTTGCATTCGCTGCCTCCATTTATTTCCTACAGCCTAACTAGTCATGCATTATTTATCATTAGAACTTTATGATTTGAGGCAATCCTGCAATCTGTACTAAGGAAATTATTAGGTAACTTTATACAAATGACTGTAATGTTTCCCTAAAGGAGAAAACTCATTTTTGTTGTTGAAATTAAAATTAATTGATTCAAGGAGAATTGGGTGCTGAATACAAGTTTTTTTATAGTAAGGAATAATCTGTTTAGAAAAGTGTTCGACCTAGACGTACTAGAGGTTTTCAAACAGGGGCTGACCTGTTAATTATAGTTTTGTGAATTCCTGAATCCAGCAGGAAATTGAATCAGATGACCTATTGAATCATTTCCATTTCATCTAAGTTCGAAACAATTTCTGTGCATGACTTAAGGATATAGGGTAGTTTAGATTTAAATCCAAAGCATTTGTGCTAGGTCTGTGCATGGACTTGGAACATGTGCATTCTGGCAAAGATCTTTTGGAGTTGTAGAGAGAGGGCTGACAAAAGGAAAGCTTGCAGCTTGTGAACATGGAGAGCTAGAATGTATGTGTCAGGTGGGTGCTAAGCAATGAGAGCAGGAAAGGAAGGTTTGCATTGGAGATGAAAAATAGGTGGTGCTGGATGGAAGCAGCACATGACTATAGAAAAATGGCAGCCAGGAAAGTAGAAAGTAGAGGGTTGGGTGGGAAAGAAGCTTTGTGTTGCTAGAGAGGTAAGATGTCTGGACCCAGTGGATGCAACGGTAGGAATGAAGTGACAGTGAGAAAGGAAAGAATGGAGTGGTAGAGAGAGGGCTCAGGTGGGTATGGGATGACACTGGTGACACAGGAAATTTCAGGTAGGTATGGGTAGACCCAGTGTATGACACAGCTAAGTTCCCTTCTGATGGTGTTCAGAAAGTTGCTGAAAATATTCCTATTTTCCTTATCTTTGAGTCAGAGTATCGGTAGAGCCATCATAAGATGTTTTGTTGTTATATGGAGTTTTCCTTTTGAAAGTTTATGATGTCTTTAATTTCCTTTTCTTTTTAATGTCCTTTGCTTTTAATGGCTGTCACCCTGAGTTATCTGCAGTTGACTGACCTCTAAGCTGTACTGGAATGAATGAAATGAATGAATGAATGAATGAATGAACTTGGCAGTGGTTAATGGAAGTTAAAATAATGGTCTATGCAGAGTAGTCCTGCTGAACTTCTGCACCAAAATATGTTTGTTCCATGCATTTTTGATTTCATTTGTATCACTAATTTATTCTCTGATTCTATGAAGAATAGGGAAAGATTTATGCCTCTACTCTTGCTTAGAATCAGGCCAACTGCACCTGTGATTTCTTGTACGGGAAAAGTTACTCAGAAACACTGTAAATTACGAATATGGGAATGGGAGGGAAAGAAAGGTGCTATAACATGTGGTCCACTAATGCACTTCAGCTCCAACTGTTTCCTGATGATTTGCAAATACTGTATCAAAATCAATAACTAACTCAGAAAATTTATGCATAGACAGAGATGAGTTCAGAGTCACTGTAGAAAAATTCAGTCCTGAAATATGTGGTGATTGCATGGAATAAATAAAGGAGAATATTTGTAGCTCAGGGTTGAAATGAGAGGTCTTTGGTGCATTCTGAGCTTAGTTGTTTTCTTGCAGAGATTTTGTTACCCAAACTAGGTAATATCATCAGTGCTTGCGATGATGGTGTTACCTAGTCTGGTAATGAAATGTCTTCACTAAGACAGCCAAGCTTAGGGAGCACCAAGGACCCCTGATTGCATAGAAGTATTACTGCAGGTTACATTCTTGCCTGTTTCTCCCTGCTGTCCCCTGAAAAGTAGAACTAAGTAAAATTAAAAAACACCATTTACAAGTATTTGCTTTGTGAGTTCTAACATACAATAGCTGGAATGTTAATTCTGATAGTTCCTAAATATTAAGGATGTGCACACTTTAAATTTATTAAGAAAAAAATATTCATCATTGCATAATCACAGCATCCCTGGCCTATTCATTAAGGCACACCTGCATTATAAAAAAACCTTTAAAAAAGATACATCATGTATCTGTGATACAGCACAGCTGTATCAAATATATTAAGATTAGAAATTTTTCCTTTGAAGAAAACACTGAAATAAAAGCTCCCCCCTATTCCATGCAATTATTACATGATGATAGGCTGTGGTACCTAAGGGATCTCAGTTTCCCACAAGTAGTGGGAAAACATTAGTGCAACACTACAGCTGCATTATGCACATTTTTAAACTCAGATACTGCACCTGAGAAATGAAATAATATTGTTGCTGGAAACTTTATTTATACACAGCACCGAAACTGGTATAAATTTAAAGTAGTACTTTTATGATACTCTATTATTTGCAGTTTGTTGATTATGTTAGAAATTATGTAAATAAGCAATTGCAGATTTATACAGACCTAATTATAGAATTACCAGACCCATAATTGTCTTAAATCACACAAATAGTTAACATAACAGGATAGTATGGCTCTCATTAGATATTTTATGGTTAAATGGCAGTCTGTTAGATCAAGCTTTTTAAAAATGTATGTTGTAATACTTAAAAGAGAAAATCATGATTTAAATAATCAAACTGTTTCTTGCTATCAGGGCATGTAAATGTTGTGTTTACTTTTGTATGGACTTGTTTTAGTGTATTTTGATGGTGTTCCTGAGAATTATTTTTTATTGTGGGAGCATATAAGTATATTTAATAAATAATTAAAATAAATCTTATAAATTAAATTACAATTAATTTTTTAGGAATGTCAAGATATAACTTTGCATATCTTTATATATATTCAGTCTGATCCTGAAGCATTTTAGCATGGATCTATAAGCTAGCACAAACAAGTAGTATTAAAATATTTTTAAACTTTTAATTAAAATTTAATTTTCAGCCTTTACTTAGTATATTCCTCTTTTATGTTTAGGATGCTACATTTTAATTCTGTTTTCCCTTGATGCTTGCTTTTAAACGTTTCATATGTTGGGAAAAATATGTAACTTTTTAGTCTGAAAATTAGATCAAAATTAAATTGAACTCTGTAAAAGAACACTCATGGAACTATAATCAGTAGTTGAACTGTAATGCAAAGTATTTCAATAATAAATTATATAATCAAAAGAAGTAACCTTGCATGTTACTAAAGCCTGTAAACCTGATTTTGGATATGTTTTTGATAAAAGATTGGTCCTTTTTGTTACATTATTTTTAGATCTTTCAAGTTGCTTACATCATCATAAAAGCTGCTAACGCTCCAAGGCCCGGAAACTGGATTTTGGAACATTCTGTGAATGGTATTGAATTCAGTCCCTGGCAATACTATGCAATTAGCGATACCGAGTGTCTAACCAGATACAACGTGACACCAAGACTTGGTCCTCCTACATATAAGAAAGACAATGAAGTTATATGCACTTCCTATTATTCTAAACTTGTTCCACTTGAGCATGGAGAGGTATGTTTTCTTTTGGTTCATGTGCCTATTATTTGTGGCTGTGGAAGGAATAAAATGATAAGGCATTAACAAAAAACTCTCTGCTGAAGAGTTCATTCTGTTTTTCCTCCATCCATCTTTTATCCATCATTAGTAGCAACTGAGGCAGGTTTAATTTCTGAGGATCAAAAGCTTTCCAATTTATGAAACACTCCTTGTGGGGGACACTTTTAGTCTCCTCTGAAGTAGAATTCCACAGATCTGAAGTAGAATTCCACAGATCTGGTCGTACCTGAACAAGGAAATTATTCTTTGTTTTGATACTAAACTAGTGCAACACATTGTATGTGGTACTGTATTTGAAAAATGTTTAGACTTTGAAATTAATGCAAAGTACTCCAATGAGGTTGCTAACCCAGGAAAGGAAAAGTACAGAGATTATATGTCTTTATAGAAAAATCTATAATGGGTGCTAGTTGTTTTCTAGGCATAATTCAAGGTGTTTATCAGAGGGATAAAATACCTCTGCTGCTGTGAACCTGTTCCATATTTTGGAGAGCCCCTTTGAAAATGTTGACCAAGTGCCAGTATCTATTTCTAATAAATGTGAAGGGCCTTGTTCTGGTTATAATTCTTTTGTATTTTTCTCCTAAAGGATGACAATTTGTCTGTACGCTCTCAGAATTTGTAAAATTGATTTTTATTTGTATTGATTATGTTGTTTTTCTTTACACTTACATTTTTATTTCAAATGTTGAGGTCTAGTTTGTTTGCTTAACAAAATAGGACAGTTGATAAGCTTCATAAATAACACAATAGATAAAATGTATAGTCTCCTTTAGCTGGATCTCAATTGTTTTGTAGGGAAAGTTTTTAATAAAATTGTTTAATTGCTTTAGGAAAAAAAATAACACACTGGAATAAAAATCTGAATGACTGTATGCAGCTTGAACTCTGAAATAATTGTTGGCATCATTTCAAGGAAAGCTTGATCAAAAGAGCTGGCATTGGCAGGTCAACAGTTGATTGTTATTCCTTTCAAGCAGTTCTATTCATACTTGCTATCTGGCATAGATCAGAGAAGCAACCCATCTTATAAGGAAATTGTGCATTGAAAATTAACCTACAATGAATGCAGATAGAACTCTGACTTCAATACAAAGTTACTAGAAAAGAAATCTAAAATGTTCATCAAAAAAATATGCATTTGGAACTAAAACACTAGTAACATTAATTTAGTAAATGCTAAATAACTGCTCTAGGCCCAGTTACAAGCATGGTTCAACATTAAATTGAGATATCAGATTGCTGGATATTTCTGATGTTTCCTGAGCTGAAACATTTGTTATAATCCTCATAATTGAAAGAAATTTAGAATAAAGCATGTTAGGAAATTTTAGTAGACTTTTAACTGGGTTTAATGCTTTCCTGACTTTTAAAGTTAAATGGAATTAGCGTCTATACGTTCCAGACAGATTTTATATCATGGAGAATTCTTTGAATTAAAGTCAACATCTGGAGAGCATCCAAGTAGGAGAAGGCAGGTTTAAGTTCTCAAATTATTTAAACAAAAATTCAGCTCTCAACTTCATTGTCTTCATCCTCTTGCTGCTGCTAGCCAGGGATTCAGATAAGGGGGGCAGCCCTGAGATGTGCAAGCTGTGCACAGCACAGGGGAGACTGCCAGGCCCAACAAGGGAATGAGGGAGTGGGACAGGATGGTGAGGCATAGCATGCTTTGTTGCAGGCAAGGCTGGAGAGGCTGTAGTGTTTCCCTGGATAGAAGCTATGAAGAAGACACTGTTCGGAGTGGTGGCAGAATTGTAGGAAGTGGAGGGACAAAGGCTTCTTGGAGAGCCAATGCATGTTCTGTGTATCACATTGGAAGTGCTTCAGCAGGCTTCAGTGAGGAGTGAAGGTGAGCCCAGTAACAGCAGAGTCTACCTGTAAGTCCTCTGTTCTTGGCCCAGCCTTCATCCTATAAAGCCTTGCAGGATTCAACATGTTGAAATCCGCAGATTGGTTGTTCAGGCTGCTTCACATGAGCACTCAGTAGCTCACAGCAGGTTGAGGACACTGAATTGCTCCTGTGATTATAAGTGTAGGCAAGCTATCAAGTCCCCAAATTCTGATCAGGTGAACAGGAGGGCACTGCAACAACCAGAAGTTTGAGCATCAACAGTAACTTTCATTCAACGTTGCTGAAACTCTCAATAGTTACTGAATGAACGGTCATGAAGTATAGCTCTTCCTGAACTTCACAGGGCATATATACAGATGTAACAGATGAGGAGAACTGAAACACACATGCATGCAAACATATGCACAGATGGAATACATTCCATTATTTTGTTACAAAGAAGAAAATATAGATGCTTCCAAGGTCCAATTTTGCTAAAGGGATATGGAAAAAAAAAACAAGTAATATGTTCTGCATACATCTTGGCGCATTTGGAACTTTAACTTAGTGGTGCTTTCTTTATAGCCTATAGTCTTAGTGACTAGTCCCTTTTTCTGTCTCATATGTGATTCGTTTTCAACTTTGCATTAGACTTTTTTTGAGCTGTGGTCTTCTGTTGCCATTTCTCATATTTTTTTCCTCTTTGGAATTTTTCCAGTTCTGCTTTTAGTACCTTCCTTTTAGGAATTGCTACCTACCTTAAGCTTCTTTTCCTATTATATCATTTTGCTGTGGGATCCTGCAGTCTTGCAGATTGTTGTTGGATTTCTTTTAATCTATATTTTTGGAGGATATTTTTGAATACCTCTAAGCACGTTTAGTGTCCTGTAAAATCCATAAGTTCAGCATGATTGCATTTCCACACTGTTTATTCCTTTGATTCTCCCCTGTTAGTTAGTAACAGGTCAAGGACTGCTGATCTTCCAGTGCTTTTTTCAAACTTCTAAAGCAGAGATTTGTCAGGATTGTGAGTTAGAAATTTCCGGGGAGGTCCACTCTTGGCAGAATTTATCTCCCCATAGAAAAAAAAGAGTTTGTATGAAATACAGACAGCTGATTCAACATCTTTAAGAAGGAATGTAAGGGATGTGTGTGTGAGGAGGTATTCAGTGAACATAATAGAATTTGAATTTGGTAAATCTTGTGCAGATCAGTCCAGTTCTGTTATTGTGTTCTTGAGTTCTTGCCTTAAAAAAAACAAGACTTTGAAAAAGCAGTTTTAAATAAGCAAATATAAAAGAAGGAATTTTATGTATAACAAACTGCAAATAAGAAAATAAAGCACTATTTGGCCTGAGTTTCACAAAACTTTGATTGTTCACCATTTTTCTTTTGACCTGTTTGCTAGCATACAATAGCTTTTTGTTTTATTTTATACTGTACTATAAGCTCATTGGCTGGTAAATAATTCTAAATTCCTACAGAAGCCTATGAATGAGAAAACACCAGTTATTTTTGCACAGATATGGACAATGTGCTTCTAATTAAATTAGTCTTATTTTTTAGATACACACATCACTGATTAATGGAAGACCTAGTGCTGATGACCCTTCGCCAGCATTACTGGAATTTACCTCTGCAAGATATATTCGTCTCCGATTGCAGCGGATAAGAACTCTTAATGCTGATCTCATGACCCTGAGTCACCATGATCCTAAAGATGTTGATCCTATTGTTACAAGAAGGGTAAGCAAGTGATGTTCATTTATCAGTGTGCTTGAAACCTGTTCTCTCTGCCTTGATGGAATTTATCCTAAAATAGGCTAAAATCCAGAATACTTGTTAATTTTTCAGCATGGAAGAATTAAGACACTTGCTTATCATTGTCTTATGGGGTGCTTTTTCAAATAATATTCCTGGAAATTAGGAGTACTGTGATACACTAATATGCTAAAATAGTGTATATGGTGATGTAATGACACATGGGCTATCTTCCATATTAGTCAACTATCTGTTTGGTAACTATGGCAAGGGGTTTAAGTATGGATTTAGAGCTCTTTTGGGGTCAATTTGTTTATTACCTAGTTAATTAAATATTAGTAAACAAGAATTGCTCTTCAAATACAGAACTGATTGCTGAAGCCAACATGTTGGGCAAGGAGCATGATACTGTGCTAGAAATGCACTGTCTTAACACTGACAATTAGCTCATGAACCTTGTTCTGCAAAAATACTCTATGCGCTGAGTGTTCTTTTATACAAAATACAGGTGGTGTCTTGATGTCATGATATATTGTGAACAGTGCTTTGTTTTAGAACAGCAACAATAGTGGTGAAGTAGCATTATCTGAAGGGTCTAATACAGGGGTGTCAAATTCACAGCCCATGGGCCAGATGTGTCATGTACTGGCTACACTCCTGCCCGGTTTAATGAAGGGGAAAAAAGTTCCGATACATCATGTGATGCCGCTGTGACAAAGCGAGTTTGACATCTCTGGTCTAATACTATTTTACAATTAGCTTAACCTAACAGGTGCAATAACCCTGCTAAAACTATTCTTGCTTCATTTCTATGAGAATGAAGACATATAATTACTTTTTAAACTTTCTGTAAAACCAATTTTATTAAAAATATTTCTGTATTTTAAAGTAGTTTTAATTTTGAACACATGTAAATCTGAGCACATACAATATAATGTGTTGTATTGCAGTGGTCCCCAATCTTTTTTGTACCAGGGACCAGTTTCACGCAGAAACACTTTTTCAAGGACCAGCAAAATCAATTCTTCCTCAATAGTAAAGGGCTTCTTTACTATTTCTTTACTAAAAACATATTTTTATGTATATTTTAATCACGATTATTCATTCATTGCAGCCCGGTACAAAATGATCCACGGACCAGTACTGGTCCAGGGCCCGGTGGTTGGGGACCCCTGTTGTATTGTATATGTATGTCCTTGAACAGTTTTATGTTATTTGTAGGGATTTTTAGATTTAGTGTAAGAATATGACATAAGAATATGCCCTGACTGATCAATGTAATGTGTGTGTGTGTGTGTGTGTGTATGAAGACCTTCACATGTAAGCCTTATGTGTAAATTCTAACTGAAGTCAATTGCAATTTAGAAACTGGATTTTTAAAAAATTATAATTAAATATTTATGCATCTTTATTTTCTAATGAATATTGGCTTATTGTGTTTCTATTAAATGCATCAAACTTAATGACTCAAACTTTGCTTTATTTAGTATTACTATTCAATAAAGGACATCTCTATTGGAGGCATGTGCATTTGCTATGGGCATGCTCGAAGTTGTCCTTTGGATAAACACACAGAGGTAATATTTTTTTTACTTGTTCCTACAGACAAATGTACATTTTTGTCTTTTTGAAAAGCAAGATTATTTAGAAAGATAATATGATTGTCTGCTATTTATTGAAATGATAGCATTTCTAACACTTTTTTTTGTCTTATATCATGTTAACTTTACATGAACTAAAGGGCCTTTTAAATCAGTGAACAAATACATACAAATCCCAAAAAGCTTACAGGAATAGGAACAGAAATTGAGTGGATTGCTTTAAAATTGCATAGGAATTAAGAAAATATGCAGCATAAGAACGTATAGACTCAGTTGAAATGCATTATGTTTCCTTTTCTGGACATCTTCCTTACCAAATAAAACAATTTTGTATACACAGTTACACAATCATATATAGATAACATCTCCTTGCAAACAAACAGCTGTGCAGACATGACAAGTGTTAACAATGCCTAAGCATTGCATAAGCACACTGCCTTGTAAAAACTTGTTTAAGTCCTGTATCATAAAAACATCTTAGATATTTTTTAGTCTCTTCACATTTTTCTGCAATTATTTTCATAGCTAAGTGCTTGAAATATCTGATAAATTATTTTGTGAATGAAATATATACTACAGTTTATCCCTATATTATGCTTTAATGTATTGTTAGCTTTTTTGCCTTTTAGCAAATTTACCTCTCTGGTAATTTGTTCATTTAAAAAAAAAATGCTGAAATTACTGACCTACAATCATGCACCACATGTTAATATGTTTTATCCAGAGTATCAGATAGGTGATGAAGAATCATGAGATGGAGTAAATTAAGAGTGACATTTTTTTACTGGGAGTTGGATTTTAAGACAATGAAACTTAACAGGTTTTTAGTTATTGCTGGAAAATAAATGTTTTAATTATTTTATAAGTAGAAGGAAAATAGGACAGTGTTCAGGCAATGGACAGTTAAGATCAAAATAGGTTACACAGAAGTAGTGTTTAATGAAATATATAAAGTCACAGAGAGAAGCCAACCATGAGGTCACACAGAGACATATTACTTTACATCCTATGAAATATTGGAATGTTTTGGTTTTAGTTATGGAATGTTTTGGTTTTGGTTACATGGAAAACCAATGGTAAAAATCAGATAACATCTGGAACTTTGTTTTCAGCTCTAATGAACCAGATAAGCAAAGGACACAAGCAGCAGTAAATAATTTTTCAAATTACTACATTGGCCTATCAGCTTCTGCTGCACTCCCCCCCTNCCCCCCCCCCCCCTTTCAAGCCCTGGGTTTCCATATAGTTTGCCTTTTAAATACTAACCAGATCAACCTTTGCTCCACTTTTTTTAGAACAGCCTATGTTGGGTAGAAATAGATGTAACTTTCTCCAATTCTTTATTAAATCATTCAGTTTCTCACATCTATGTTTAAATAAATATCCACATTTGCACCTAGCGGTATCTGTCCATATCATCAACAAGCAGCTTTGCTTGTATCTGGATTTTAAAAGAAGCTTTTCCCTTTCCTTTCTCTTTTGTTTTTCTTTTGTTCATACTATTGAATTACTTGTATTTATCAGTTGCTATTGTTGCTTTTTCATTGGATTCTTACAACTCTTACAGATGAGATTTTACACCAAGGTTTTGTACAAACTTACAATATACACAAGAATCTACCCAGCCCTAACACTTAGAGGATATTTCAGGTATTTCTTAAATGTGGGATGAATAGTTTTGTTTTAAGGTAATTGGTAATAGAATCATATTATGATTTATTTTCATGTAGAAACTACAGTGCCAGTGTGAACACAATACTTGTGGTGAAAGTTGTAATGAATGTTGTCCTGGCTACCATCAGGCACCATGGAGATCTGGAACAATTTCTGCTGGCAACAAATGTGAAAGTATGTGGTACTAAATGACAGATCTCTTAAAGTTTACCACTTTACTGATTAGATAAGTAATCCATCCATCACTAAAACCATGAGTTTGATATGGGGAATTATCTTTAATGATGCATAAATATTTCTAACACTGAAAATTTATAAGTAGTAAAATTTAAACCAAGCTTGTAAAACCTATGCATTTTTCATTTTTCTTTGGAGCATAAATTATCGATCTGTCACCTTATTTCATGTAAAATTTAGATATTTGTAATTTTAATTTTCATTCTAATCTTTAAATAAAATATATAATCCAATATCTATATGTTTTGAGGAATAGAATGCATTTATTAAACTGAATATGTCATATTATGTATAAATGTATTAGAAAATTAGATGTGAATTCATCAATCTTATTAGAATAAAATTGAGAATACTAAATAAACACTAGCAGCATAATACTCTTTTTTACTATAAGGTTTATGAATAAAGCTATTTTGATTAGTGACAGATGGGAGACCAATTTTTTTTTATTCATTCATTCATTCATTCATTCATTCATTCATTCATTCATTCATTCATTTATCATATCCATCTCCCTGATAAGGCAACTCTACATGGTATTAATTATTATGTATTTTAATAGAAGGTTAAAGTCTTCCATCTATGTTTAATATTGAGTTTTATGTAAAAGGTTAATTTTGCATGTAGAATATAATGTGTTCAGTTTGTTTATCTGGTTGATTCACTTATTTATGCACACACACACACACACATGCAAACACACACACACTAAAAGAGTATTGGTTTTTTTTAGGATGCAACTGTCATAACAAAACAGAAGATTGTTATTATGACCAGAGAATAGCAGATGAAAAAAAAAGTATAAACATATTTGGTCAATTCAAAGGAGGTGGAGTATGCATAAATTGTACACAACACACCACTGGAATAAACTGTGATGTGTGTAGTAATGGCTACTACAGACCACAAAAAGTAAGAGGATTCTGAAATATTACATATCATTACTTGTAAACAATGCTAAAACTTGACATCTAGTATTTTGAGCTTTACTGTTCATTTAATATGTGGTTAAAACCGTGTGAATTCATAATGAAAGGAAAATTGAAAGGATTCTGTCTTTGAGAAAAGACTAGAAAGTCTGTCCAGCCATGTACAAACAATTTTTGAAAATAGTATGTTATGTATATTTTGTGTTATTATACCTGTTACCTGTATATATAAACTCAACATTTGTCAAGACATCATTTACAAATACATATTAGATCAAAAGAAGGGAATTTCTGGCTTATGGGACTTTTTACCCTTCTCAATTTAAGAAACAATCCCATGAAGCCTTTGGCTTTATTATAGCCTCATCTGTGCCAGTTTCTCTGTATGGTGTTTTTTCCCCACAGAGTCATACTCAAGCCATAGAGCGAGGGTTGTACAGATGCTCATGTTTTTAGAAATAAATCTGTGTTCATTTTTGTAACCTACAGAGAGTTTCCCGGTTCTACAATGGCTGGCTTCAACATTACCTCATTTATGCTTACATTTATCTAGTTTTTGCCTTGCACTCATCCCATGGAAATAACTAATCATCCTTGCCAGTTGAGATGTATATCTTCATATATACTCCTAAAAAGAAACAAGAATTCATTTTCAGTAGCATCAAACAGTTAATAAAAATTAAAATATTCCAGGTGTCTCCTTATGACAACAATCCTTGCCGTCCATGTGAATGTGATTTATTTGGGTCCTTTGGCTTTGACTGTGTTAAGGATAATAATCATGCCAACCCCCAAAAAGGTAAGAGTAACGGTCTAATCAATATTTACAAAATCAGGTATTGGATCTATAAGAAACAACAAAACATAAAATTCAATTTCTTTGGATCTTATTTCCGGAGTATCTATATAAAGGAAGAATAAGCAACTTTCTTGTATTTATTTTATTTTTTCAAGATATTCAGCCTGGTCAATGTCATTGCAAGGAAGGGTATGCTGGAAAAAAATGTGACCATTGTGCTTTTGGCTACAAAGGTTATCCAAATTGCATACGCTGTAATTGTAGCCTCGCTGGTAGCATCAATGATGATCCATGTAGTGAACCTTGCCTTTGCAAAGTAAGTATAGCTCTGATTTTTAGTTTGATTTACGATACAGTGGTAGCTTAGTACTCAACTGCTTTGAAACTCAGCAAATTTGGTACTCAATGTATTTTATGTGAAAATTTTGTCCTTATACTCATCATTTGTTTGGTACTCTATGTATAAGCTTGAACTTGTGGGTGTCGGCTGTCTTGTGACTCACCTTATTCCTTATGGGAAAAATGTGTTTGGTACTCATCATTTTTGTACTTATGTGCCTCCTGGAACTGCTTAATGATGAGCACTAAGGTAACACTGTTCTAAAATTTTATTAATAATACACTTTAAAGTGGAACTTGTCCATTTATTTATTTTGGGAAATTTTTCTCTTAATAGCAATCTTACATCTAATTCTAACAATTAATTGGAATTAAGCCAAAATCTACCAGATGGGGATTGAAACTAAGGTACATGATACAGGTATATCATACATTTTACATTGGCAAAATTATGTATCATATTCTGTGATTAAATTCTTGCTTGGAAAGAGCAATTCCAAATTAAGATAATGTTGGTGGAGAAGGGGGGGTGCTTGGGAATACATAGTTGGTTTTTTTAACCACTCACATTTACTCACATATTATTTATCTAGGAACAAAAATCTACTATCTATAATGATTTTGATGTTCTAATATGATTTTATTATAAGCTTCAAGAAACTTCATTTTCCTGGCATTAGGCTTAATATCGAGCTTTTAGTGCCAGAATAAAAAAAAAACCTGATTGAATGGAATTTAAACCAAAAAATGAAAATGGTGAAAGTTGACCTTTGAAGTAGATTGACCTTTTTGAACCTGACATTCATCAGTTATGTGGAGCCTGTAGTCACAGTATGCATAATCAGTATGATAATTGGTATCTTTGCTTGTCATGTGGACATTCTCTGTATAAAATACAAGTACTTATTGACACATAACATAAAAAAGGGGTGAAAATTTTCTATTCAATACTTTATTTCAGAAGAAAAGTTCTAGAAAATGTTAAGGTAAAAATGCTACTACGTTGGTTCTGATTATGTTCACAGGAAAATGTAGAAGGAGAAAATTGTGACCGTTGCAACTCTGGATTCTATAATCTTCAAGAAAGAAACCCACAGGGTTGCACTGAATGCTACTGTTTTGGTGTTTCTGATGTGTGTGAAAGTCTTCCATGGTCCACTACGAAGGTATAATATGATTAATATTCCACAATTAGTATCTCATTTGTTTTCTTCAAGCATAAACATTCCCTGTGTTATCTTTGCCTGACAGGCATTCCATTTCAGTCTGATTTTCATAAATGCTTTTAGTCTGTTAATTATTTCACTCAATAAAAATTTAGGTGTAAGAGGCTGCAATTTAGATTTAAACTAAAAAGCCAAAGAATATCTAAGAAATGGATCCCAGTGAGCAAAACATAATTCATACTTCTACTTTATATGTGTTTAAAGTTTAAATGATAGAAAGCAGCAAATTATCTAGAGATATAATATTTGAAAGTACTGTTCAGTTACAAGTTTGCATACAGTGTCCCTATTGAAAACCAAGCACTAATAGTTAAAAGAGATGCTTGAATTTTAAGTATAACTACCATATTTTTCGGAGTATAAGACATTCTATACTATAAGATGCAGCTAGCTTTTGGGAAGGAAAACAAAGGGGAAAAAATCTTCCTCTGCCTCCCAGCAATTTGCCTCCTTGCAGCAAACAGCAAACAGCCTGGTCAGCTTCAGCACAGCCTGATTAGCATAAGCAGCTGATTGTTGGTTGGATCGACCTTCTGATAATCAGCTGTTTCAGGCTGCAGGGATTTCCATAGCCTATTACCGCCTCTGTGCGTCCCAATTTTGGCCTCTGCATCCCATTTTCAGCCTCTGCACGCCTCATTTTCAGCCTCAAGGTGGGCAGTAGGGTTCGGAACCAGAGATGGTACTCAGCAGGTGCTGACCAGTTCTGCAGAACTAGTAATGGAAATTTTGAGTAGTTCAGAGAACCAGCAAGTACCACCTCTGACTGGAGACTTTACATTATCTTTCCCCTGCCACGCCCACCAAGCCATGCCCACAGAACCGATAGTAAAAGCATTTGAATCCTACCAATGAGCGGAACGGACAGAAAATGGAACGCGCAGAGACTGAAAAATTTTATCCTGTGATTTCTGTTTTGCTTGGATTACCCTGCCATAACACAGTATCATATTGTGAGCCAAATAAAAATAGAACTTTCCTGAAGTAAAACACACACAAACAACACACTTTCTGTCTGTTTCTTGTCTACTTGAATGCTTGATCATGTTTCCTGTTTTATTAAGGTGTCTTCTATGATTGGGTGGGAGGTGACAACTCTATACTCTTCAAAAACTATACAACTGCAAGAAGATCACTTTGATAAATCTCATCAAATAAGTATTAGCGACACTGAGGTTGCAAAAGTACTCAACCCTCCCTATTACTGGTCTGCACCTAAATCATATCTTGGAAATAAAGTAAGTACGGTGGAGGAAATGTGCTTTTTTCAGTCTTCTGTGTATGTATAAAGTTTTCTGCATTGCATATTCATTGCATATTTATTATATATATAATGTAATGTTCAAAAAGCATCGGCCATCTTTTCGTTGAAATCCTACCATGTTAGGATCATTAAAGTTATATCTGGAATATATGTCATATCTGCCTTTTGCTCAAAAAAATGGTGTTGGCATTAAGATGCAAACATTGTGAGCAAAAAGGATTGTGCATTTAAATATAGTAGCTGTTTTCCCATGTCTATATTTGTGATTTACTTATTGTACAGGAAAGATTTGATTCAAGAAATATTCAGAGAACTGTTGCAAGATACAATTTAAACATTAAACAATAATTATATTAAGGCACCTCAATTGTTCCAAAAATTAAGAATTGGTTTTTGAAAATTTACAATTGTATGTAATAGAAAGATAGTGAAACTAAAAAGAGGCTCGGAATTAAAAAAAATCAGTAAATGTGAAATATCAAGTTAGACATAGATGTTAGAATGTGATGGCAAATATACAAAAGAAGATTTTTCTTAGGATTTATTTGTTTTGTGTCTAATCTAGCATTTAACAGATATTTTAATAAGAATTCTTAAAAAGGTGATATCTATTTTTGATGCAAAATTCGTATTGCCAAAAATAAGGTAAAAAAATAACATTTTTTATTTCTTGCCTTTTATGCTTTTCAGCTAACTGCCTTTGGTGGCTACTTAAAGTATACCGTGTCTTACGATATTCCCATGGACAGTACAGATAGTGACTTGCTATCTAGTGCTGATGTTATTATCCAGGTAATTGTATTAAATGGGCAGGGATACAAAGTATGAATGCATAAAGTATTCTGAATGCTTTTGAGGGAGGAAGTTCCAGACTTGGTACAGGTAGTCCTCAACCTCAAATTGTTAAGTGAAGCACCGTAACTTGATTGTTAAGTTTCCCAATTGACTTTGCTTGTCAGAAGGTCACAAAAAATGAACACATGACTTTGGGAACAGCAATGGTCATAAATATGGACCGGTTGCCAAGCGGCTAAATTTTGATCACACGATCATGGGAGGCTGCTACAAAGGTCGTAAGTGTGAAAAACGGTCATACGTCACTTTTTGGGTGCTGTTGTAACTTTGAATGGTCACTAAATGAACTGTTGTAAGTCGAGGAGTACCTGTAGTTCCTTCTGGTAGTAGTTCTTGTTCCTTTGGCAGTACTTCCTAGAGGGTCTTCTGAATTTCTGCAGATTGCCCTATAGGAGTTGAGAAAAAGATACCCTTGCAACAATGAACTTGGAAACCTCCTCCAGCATGCAGACTTTTGGCTTTTAAATTTTTCTTTAAAATTAAAAAAATATATGTGGTGATATTTGTGTACACTGTCAGTGCATCTGATTTAAAGCCAAGAGCTGTCTTCTCCCTCATGGTGTCTTCCAGTTGTACTGAGACTTGGTTTAGATGGAAAAGTAAAGATGTTAAATGGGTTTTATGGCTAAGTGGGTTTATTTCCATGAAAATGTGTTTAAATTCATGATCTAGGCATTTCTTAATGGATGGTGCGCAAAATGTTTTGAATTTGGATTATTCAGAATACTTTATTTTAAATCCCAAACACCCCATTTGAACAGAGTTTAGAAACTGGAAGGTTTTGCACTTGAAACATACTTTTTTTTTCTTTAAAATCTTGATGTACTTCCAATATAATTGACATACAGATAAAGATATATGACATTTGAAACTGATGTTTTCCATGAAGAACAATTCAGTTTCAAAACATATGACATACTCTTAAAAGAAATGTAAAGTTTGGAAAAGATAGTGTGGGTTTTGGGGAAAAGGAATCCTGGGAACCTTGTATGGTTTTCATTAAGTGTAATTTTAAACAATTTCCAATTATACTTTAGAAATGTATAAAATAACAATACCTGTCATTTCAGGGCAATGGATATATTCTTTCTACAAGATCTGAAGGGCTGTCTTTGCAACCATATGAGGAATATTCCAGTACAGTGCATCTTATATCTGAAAACTTTGTTGATTTTAATACAAAGAAGTCAATAGATCGAGACACACTGATGACAGTTTTAGTTAATGTTACCCATATTCTACTTAGGGCCAGTTACAACACTGCAGAAAAATTTGTATATAGGTAATACAAAGACCTGCTTTATTTATTTATATATCTCTCTCCCTCTCTCTCTCTCTCTCTCTTATAAATATATATAGATAAGCTTTTCGCGGGTACTTACATGTGTGCTGTTCAGTTCCTTCGGGTATTATCCACGTCATTGTAGTGCTTTTAAATGTTGGTAGCAACGTCAAGCAGAGATCTCATCTGCACATCATCAGGCTTCTGTATTGAGTCTTGTATTCTGAGTTTGAAATTTCTGCTGAAACGTGCTACAACTTAAAAGCACTACGGAATGCGTGGGATAATACCCGAAGGAGCGTGAACAGAGTGCAGCACACACACACACACACACACACACATATATATATTTCAGCCTTACCAAAAGAATCACAAAAGAATCTCAAAAGCATTTAATGTGTTCTTTTATTAAAATATTCAAAAGTTTGGACAAAGGGCTAATTTTCCATGGGATAATATCAGGTTCCCATATTTTTTTTAGTTAAATAGGATTAAGTGATAGGAAATGTAAAAGAATGACAGACAAATAATTTGACCTGAAATTATTATCCACTCCCCACATTTGCCAAGATCCTGTATTACAAATGTTGTAAAGCTCATACTGACTACAATTGGATTTTATTTAGAGCTACTGAATGTATAAGAGATTGTGAAATGCATTTTATGTGGAATTATGCATTCAGAACAAGAAACAATGCAAAGTTTTACCTCTGCATTTTTGTATTTTATGAATATGGATTATTTTACACAGTGAAAAAACCCCAATACATTGTTTACATCATTGATTTCCCATTTTTATGTTATTACAGGTTGGACTCTGTGACTTTGGATACAGCAAATGCTAATCTTATAGATCTGTCTTCAGCTATACATGTAGAATATTGTGAATGTCCACAGGGTTACTCTGGAATATCTTGTGAAGTAATTTCAATATTTTATTTATTTATTTATTTATTTGTTATGTAATAGTATTGCCTCATTTTAAAAATGGGTTTTCCAAAGGGATCCCATGATCAATTTACTTATCAGTGAAACCATATATAGAAATACAATCGAAAAATATCAGCATGTAACCACGTAGTAAGAAGTAAAAATCCTCAAGCGTGGTCAATGACCACCCGCAAAAAACAACAACAAAATAAAATCCCAAGAAATGTGTTCAAAAGGCCATATTTAATAAATATGATCAAAATTAAATAGATTAGAGAATAAAATGTTATTTGCTAGCATTGCCAAAATGATATAATATGTACAGTCATTCTTTCAGGAAATTCCAAAATTGTGGGGCATCAATAAAGATGTCCTTCTCAGGGAATAAGACTTCCAAAGATTAATTGATTGATTGATTTCCCTCCTTTATTATTTTTATATATGATTTAAGGCAGCAATACTATTTCCTCCTATTTTCCCCAAAACGATCATCCTGTGAGGTGGGTTGGGCTGAGAAGAAATGGCCAAAGTCACCCAGTCAGCTTTCATGCCTAAATTGGAATTAGAACTCACAGTCTCCTGGTTTCCAGGGTAGCACCTTAACTACTGTTCCAAACTGGCTTTAAAGATAATTCTAATAACTGACTCTAAGATAGCCACTTAGCATGCATATTAGGGCGGTACAGCTTTTAAAGCACCAATTTGCATACCCAGTCATCTTTTCCCCTTCAAACTTGGTTTTGTGCCACATCCCTAGTCTATAACAGCTTATTAGAAATTTACAGCAGTTAAATTTACATACAAACTGCCTTTTCACCTGCAGTTTTGAAAATTGCAGTGCCAAAATACCATTTCCTATTCTGTCTAAAACAACTTCACATATTTTCCATGTTGTGAATAACATAACCTTTCTCTTACATTTTAAGGAACCTGGTGAGAGTTCATTTTCCCTGTAGCTAGTTCTAAAATTAAAATCATGTAATTGTTATTCTTTCTCTTGTGAAAACTATTATTAATTTGTTATTTATTAATAAAATTCATAAGAATATTAATATCTTTAGAAAATATTTTCTTTTATATCCTATAAGATAGTTTAGCTCACTTTTGAAATTGTTGTCAGACATAGAGACGTCTGTAATCAGCGTTTGTTACATTTTCTGAAAAAGCACTATAGATCTAAAATTGTAAAGTTTATAGGTAACATAGTTTGATTTGGTTTAATGGGTTTTCAAAATATTGGTATATTGAACCATAAGGTTAGATTTATGATAATTAACACATGCTTGCTGTAATTTCCTTTTTTAATACTATTTTTAGTCCTGTGTTCCTGGGTACTATCGAGTGGATGAAATACTTTTTGGAGGGATTTGCCTGCTGTGTGATTGCAATGGTCATGCAACGGAATGTGATAGTCATGGTGTTTGTATTGTAAGTTTGTGTCCTGCTTGTAAGATCAAACCATTCCTGGTCTGTAAAATGTTGAATTTTTAAACATGCATCAAACAGGGAGGGATACACATTTTCTTAACTATTTCTGCTCCCTTTAAAGCAGGGGTGTCAAACTCGAGGCCTGCGGGCTGGATCTGGCCCACAAGGTGCTTAAATCTGGCCTGCTGGAAACAGTAAAGGGCGGGCCTGTGGTCCCTCTGCCAGTGAAAACGGACACCCAATCTCCGTTTTTGGCTGGGACAATCTCCTACAACTCTCTGCAAGCAATAACGGAACTCAGAAAGTCCATACAGGGGAGAGGCACACCCCTGACAAGAGTGACATCAAGATGGCCACTCCCACTTGTCCACACCCCACCACACACACACACACACATCCCGAGGTTAAACACAACTCTGATGCAGCCCTCAATGAAATTGAGTTTGACACCCCTGCTTTAAAGCCTATTTTTTGTGTGCATTAAAGTACCTTCGAAGTCTGTCTTTAGTTATAATTAATGTAAAACATTTTATAAGAAAATCCATGTAAGCTTTTTTCCATTCAGGTCAATAGCCAAATTCCTATAGATTTGGATGGAAAAATACAGGAGCATTTTACTTTATTATATTATTCTATTTGTATGGCATCAAAGTAATTCTGGGTGGCTCCTAACTGGTAGTTAAGTTATTATTTAAAAAAAAATATTTTGAATATTATTTCCAGATAATATCTTCTTAAAAAATAAACATTATTTCTTTAAGGATGGGAATAAAAATATCTGAATGAATTGTATGATTGCCAAATTAAAATAAATTAATTTTTCTTTCATTCCCCATCAAATGGGGAAATGAAGCTTATTTATGAAATCAAATGTGCATATCAGTTCTGGTAAAGGGCGCATGCTTAAGTTGTTGCTGTGAGTTTACAAAAGCTTATTGCCACTGGCATCCCTGTTTCTTTGTGTTTGATCTTTGAATACTAAATCTGCATGCTTTTTCATACTGAGCTCCCTTTGGGAATAAAATTCCATCCAAATTAAGTATCAAAAGGCTTCTTGTTTGTTTGTAGGCATGTGAGCATAATACCACAGGGCAATCTTGTGAGCAGTGTTTGCCAGGATTCTACGGAATGCCTTCGAGGGGAACCACAGAGGATTGCCAACCATGTGCCTGTCCACTGAGAAGTGCTACTAACAAGTAAACCGCTTATTGGAAATGATATATAAAAACTCCAGCAATTTCAGAACAGGCGAGGCCACTAAGGGACAAGGGAGTGGAGGAAGGAGAATCAGAATGGGAAGGGAGAAAAGTCAAAAATTTCACTTAATTCTTCTCAAATGGTCACTCTTGTTGGCTCAAATGAGGAAGTTTTGTTTTTCTCAGTTTTTTTAAAGTTAAAATGTAGCCTGTCTTGAGAAGTAGTTTTGTGTGCTGCTCGTACTAAAAAAAATCTGATAGAATTTTGCTATTTATATGAAATAAGAATAATTTAAGCTGAGTCTTGCCAAGTGATTGGTGGCAATCCAGTAAATTGTTTCAGAAATTCTGGAGACGTTTATCTTTTAAGGGATTTAAACATTTTTTCTCCTAAGTACTGTGAATCTTTCAGATATTGTGAAGTTGTTTATGAAAATCCACATGCATGTAGCTAAGAATGTAATTGTTAATATACTTACACAGGTGTAACACAATTTGAAACAATAATGAATGGGGCTTGATTTTAAATAGGCACATGCAGGATTACACACTGATTATATTTTGCTGTGTTCACTAATTACTACATTGTGCAGTCATGAATTGTGCATGTATCTGATGCATTAACTTTATATAATCTATCTCATAATTCTTAAGTTATTTATTTTTAGTTTCAGTCCTACTTGTCATTTGGATAACAGAGATGAAGTTGTCTGTGATAAATGTGCTTCAGGATATGCAGGAGTCAGATGTGAAAGGTATGGAGTAGCAGAAATTGTTGTTAGTTAAATGTAATTAAACATATATGCAACTCATATTTATGATGTTTGTAGTATCCTGGGGTCATGTTATTATTTTTTTAACTTCTGACAGGCAAAGTCAACAAGGAAGCCAAGTTTACTTAACAATCGTGTTACTAATTTAACAACTGCAGTGATTCAGTTAACAAATATGGCCAGAAAAGTCGTAAAATGTCACTTAACAAATCTCTCACTTAGCAACATAAATTCTGGAGTCAATTGTGGTTGTAAGTTGAGAGCTACCTGTAAACATATTTTGAATGTGTACAATATGGTTTATTCCTTCAAGATCCAATAAGCCCAACTATCTGATATGGCCGATCGTCTCATATTACATCAAAAGCAAATGACCAAGAAGATGAATTATTTGATATCCAAAATGTATTGCAAATTTGATCCCGAACTAACTCTTTTCAAATATATCTAAACTTTTCAATACAATTGCTAAATAGTCCCAGCATTAAGTAGCATATCCAGCAATCCAAATATGATGTTTTGCTTTAACATCTATGACATAGGTATTGTTGGCAGCAAGTTCTTGTTTGAAATTAATGGCTGATTTATGTGAGAAAGTAATATTGTTCATAGTAGAAGAATAGTTAAAAGAGATGCAGGAAAATAAAAGACAATTGTCCTGAATTTGACCAGTCCTTGCTGGAGATATATCCATAGCTGTTTAAATGTAAAATAAAAAAGAGAAATGAATAAAAAGAAAAAATAGAAAGTGCAGGAAACAATGGAAGAAGGAAAACATAAGAATATCGTAAAGAAATACATAAAGAAATGACTTCCTCCTTCATCATGTATATAAATAATTTAGTAACTTATGCAACAGAAGATTATGTATGTCTTCCTTTATCCATAACAAATCCTCAATAACTTCTGTTCAGTTCTGCATCAAAATCAGAAATAACAACATATCTATTTTCAGCTTGGTAATATAAATCAGCTTTATTTCCTTCCTTTTTACTTTCAACAATTTTGATCTTTAGTTCCTTCAAAGGGTGTCCTAGAATTTGATTTCTTCCAATTTTTTTCTTTGTTCTTTCTCCCAAAATTCTTCAAAGCTTCCTTTTGTAAATCCAGTTAAATAGTAAAGTTATCCAGGTCACTCTGTTGCTTTGTTATTTATATATCCCTTTTAATTATTAAGACATCAGCTGGTTTCATTTGTATCTGCAGTATAGCATCTTTTACATATCATTCTTATAGCCTGTCATTTTTGAATTTTCAGTCAGTCTTGTCTTTTAACATAGTTTGTCTATAGAGACAGATACTCTTAAAATTAACTTCTGGTTGCATTGTTCAAAAATTTCCTTCATTGTGTTAAATATTAAAATATTTTTGCTCCATTCTATATTAGTAAATCAAATTTAAGTGTTCTTCTCTTTTAATTGTAATCTATAGTTCCTTCTGGTTCCTCTAATGTCCAATCTTCAAAGTCTGGTTTTTTAAAAAAGAAATTCAAAACAGCAGCATTTTCCCTTAAATTTGTGTTTAAAACCTCTTTCACTAAGGATAGAAGGAACTCCACCTGGTGCTATCAAATTTTATTATTGATCCAAAGATTACTAATAACTGAAAAACAGTTAAGAAGCAATTTCTGAAAGTGATTAGAAAAAGAAACATGGAAACCCAGTGTCCCTTTGAAAGTTCCAACCATGATTTGAGCAAAAAGATTGACATTCCCTCATCACCCTGATCCACCAGAGACCACTGTCTTGTGGTCTCATCATCAGGAACAACAGTATGGATCACCTGTGGGTGATCTCAAATCCATTCCAGATATGGAAAGGAATTATGACAAGTTGGTCTATTATCATCTCCTTATTCTGCTGCAATTGCGGACTTTAGCAGAATTGTCTGCAGTTTGCCATTTCTTCCCTGAAAGAGCCATTGTTACTGTATTGATCCATCTTTTGCAGTTTTTATAACTTTCTTAAGCATGGTATCTGCAATGATTTTTCTTTTTGCTCAATAGATCCAAATTATGAAAATAAATAGGAAATATGATTGTAGTCTTACCATCTAAACAGACTCACTGTATCAGTAAGATGAGTGGCATAATAAACAAACCAACAAATTTCTACTCTGATGCAATTGTCCTATTTTATGTGCAGATGTGCAAATGGATATTATGGCAATCCTTTAGTGCCAGGAAAACCATGTATTCCTTGTGATTGCAATGGCAATGTAAACCCATTGGAAGATGGCCATTGTCATTCAGTTACAGGAGAATGTTTGAAATGCATTGAAAATACTGTGGGACATCACTGTGAAAGGTGTGCTGATGGCTATTATGGGGATGCAGTGACCAACAAACATTGTGATGGTGAGTTCCTCATGATCAAGTAAATATAAAATATTTTTAGTTGAATATAGCCAGATTGGTCCCCTGATACTAAATGTCAACTCATAATATATTTCTGTGGTCTTTTTAGAGTTGCTAACATAAAGGTACGGGGGGGGGGGGGGGNAACTAATTTCTGCCACGGCAAAATTCTAACTGGAGAACATGATTGATGACTCTTGGCTATGGATGTGTCTCATTGGAGAATATGAATTATGATACACCCAGGGGGTGGGGGAAAACCAGGGTCAAGGGTGACAATGAATTATGTGTGTCAAGTCAGCTACACCCAGGCAGTGCTGGATATGTTAACTCCCAATAAATCCTTTTGAAGTTTTGGAAGTTTGGCTCAAAACTCATGATTTAATTGGGGTAATTGCAGAATCTGACACTAAACACTTTCATTGGGGGTATCATATCTTGTTTCGAACTGATGTTATGCATAAACTTTCCATAGACTTAGTCAAATCATTTTGTTTTATAACAAGGAAATTGTTTACAACAGTTGATCTTAAGATTAGGGTGAAGGATACGTACTTCTAATTTAAAAATGTGAGGTTTTCAGTATAGTATTTACTCTCAATATTTTATCAACAATTACTATCAACAATGTTATTTTTCTGCATTTGAGCTCTGCCCACCCCAAGATTGTGAGATTATCATAAATACAATTTACTCATTAATAAAATTAGGGAAGTCTCCTTCCAGTAAAAATACTTTCCACTTACAGTTGGAGTTCCTTGGTTTGTAACATTAATTTCTTTTTCCAAAAGATATAAATTTAAAATTATAATGCCCAGACGATAGAAAAGTAAGAAATTAAATTCTACATTTTATTTGGAAAAAAAGTATATAATAGTACCATTGTGTATTTTGTCACAATAATAATCATCTTTTATCTTTGTTCATTTTATATCTAAGTTTGTGAATGTGACATAAACGGCTCGTTTTCCATCGTCTGTCATCATGAAACTGGCCTCTGCCAATGCAAAGCCAATGTAGTCGGAAAGAGATGTGATAAATGCTTGGTAAAAAACAGCAATTACCTTACTAACATATTATGTTTTTACTAATTATTTGTCCACAGGGTCTAACAATGTACATATTATTTAAATTTTAGTATAATGGTGAAACAATCTAGGTGTAATTCATCGTAACTGAAAGGCACAATCAAACTAAGATGATACACCAGAAAGGGATTTTGTTCTTTTTTGCTTGAAGTCATACTGCCCACTGAGAGATCATAACAGACTGGCCTAATTTTAATTCCAGAGATCTTGGGGAATAGAGCCTTATCATCACTCTATATCATTTACATCTGTCTCTCTTTTCTTTATTCCAAATACAGCTGGCATCTGCAAGGCAGGAATGTTGGGAAGTGACAAAAACATATTTCCCACTCTCCAAGGAATTCTGAGATCAGTTTTATAAATCAAATTGATTGAGAAAAAAACATTTAAAATGATAGCTATACTGTCTATGAGAATGCAACAAAGTTGTTGGATAGAGATAAAGCTTCAGATAATTGAAGTGTCGCTTTATCATTAAACTTTAATTTGTATAGTAATTTAAAATTAGGAAATTAAAATTTCATCTCCAGAAAGGCATACTTGAATTGATGTAATCAAACTCTTTATTATAATTGTGTCCTATCCTCTTGTCACATTTTAGAATTGACCCATGCATTAAAAATATAAAAGCTAAAATTAGACAGCCAGAGGATCTGGCATTAATTAGATATTTAACAAACTTTTTATCTCACCAATCTTAAATATACCTTTGAAAGTAGCTTCATGTTTTCAACACTTGCAAATTCTAGCTATCAAAATATTAAATATCTAACACATTTAGGAGCTGTTTACATGCTAATAAAGATTGTACTTTCCCCCTAAATGTTAAATTTATGACATTAGCATTTAATTGGATTTGTCTAATCAACTTGATCTTGATGTATTTCTACATTTTGACAGATATTAGTAGATAGTTGACTGTTAAAATGTTTCATTATTTTTTTTTATTAGATGAATCCCAGGGCATTACTTTAAAAAGTACCCAAATGCTTTTTTTTTTTTAAAATTCTCTGTGCTGTAAACAGAGAGAGAANAAGTACCCAAATGCTTTTTTTTTTTTAAAATTCTCTGTGCTGTAAACAGAGAGAGAAAAACATTTCTTTCTGATGCACTTCCAAAGAGAGCAGCAAGAGTCTATAGCAGGGGTGTCCAACCTTGGCAAATTTCAACTTAAATGTGATATTAGAAAGGAGAAGAAGGGGGGGGGAGGGGAAAGGATGATTTTAAAGGTATCCAAATTCTTTTTTCTTTCTTTCTTACAGTTTGGTTATTATGGGCTCAGTACTACAGCTAGTTGCCTTCCCTGCCTTTGCAGTAAAATTGGCTCAGCTGCAGAAGATTGTAATGAAGAAGGACAGTGTCGTTGTGCACTAGGAGTGGCTGGTGACAAGTGTGGACATTGTGCTCCAGGGTTTTATGCATTTCAGGATGGTGGTTGCAAACGTAATTTTTAGCTCATAAGCAGATCTTGCAATAACTGAAATTGTTCTAAAAGTGAAGATAGCCCATTGCCTAGGAGCTGCAAACACAAGAGTATCAAAGTGATATGAAATGCCTCTTTGAAGATATTCATGTTGTCACTTTAACATGGCGAATTGTGCTATCTAATCTGTTTTTAGATCCTACAATATAGTTATTTTATATTTATTTATTTAATTTTTATCCTGCCCTTCAAGTAACTCAAAGCGGGGAACATACTTAACATTCTTTCCTCCTCATAGTTTCCCCATGATGACTTTGTGAATTGGTTTGGGCTGAGAGAGAGAGAGTGGTCCAAAGCCACCCAGCTGGGTTTTCGTGCCTAAGGCAAGACTAGAACTCATTATTTCCTGGTTTCTAGGCCAGCATCAAACTACACCAAATGGAGTTTGTCTCTCTCTCTGCCTCTCTCTCTTTTTCTTTCATATTACTGTACGAAGCCGGTCCATTTTAAAGGTGAATACAGATGGAAAAGATTAGACAATAAAAAACACATCACATTTACTTGCAAAAACATTTACTTGACATCGGCACAATAATGGATGATTAAATTTCTTTTAATAAAAATCGGAAAACAAATGTTAGGATTTTTCAAGGCATTGATTTTCAGAATGATTAAATCCTAGATTTTAAAAAATGAACTAATAATTCTTCCAATTTACTTGTTACTGTCCTGCCCTAATTGCAGCTTGTGATTGTGCTCATACTCACAATACATGTGATAAAGATTCGGGACAATGCATTTGTGCTCCTCATACAACTGGAGAAAAATGTGAACTTTGTGAAGAAAATTTCTGGGGTCATGATATAGAAAAGGGATGCAAGGTAATGTGCTTGTAATATGTTAAAAAAGGAAATTAAGAATTTTGAAAAATTGGGTGAAATTTAATGAATTATTTTAAAGAAAAATATACATATTAGGTTTTTTTTCCACTATGGGTTATTTCAGAGAAGTTTCCTCTTTTTTAAAATGCATCTAAATGGATAGTAGATAGATAGATAGATAGATAGACAGACAGACAGACCGACCGACCGACCGACCAGGTTAAACCAAGATAAAATCTACCATACAATCCATGAAATACTTGGGTGTAAGTGGAATAATGTAGCACAAAGATTAAACCTAAAACTAATTCTTAAGGTGAAGAAAAAACATTAAAATTATAAGTGAATTATAAAAATAGAAATTCAATCTACTGTGCATTAAGTTCAGGTTATAGAATAAATATTTTATAAAATTTTATTTAAAATATTAATAAGTTGTGATTGTTGGAGCAAATACAAAGATATCACTCTTGCAGAACAATTGGGTACATTCATATTTGCTATACAAAATGTTGCTACATTAGGTGTAACATGACTTTTCTTGCCTGATGAAAGAAAATTAACGTAAGATTTCTCAGAAGGCGTGGACCAGAGAATCTGTCTTCTACCATAGTAAAAATGATCAATACAAAGTTTTATTTTTGCTAATCCAATTTTTAGACAATGCAAATGTAAATATCTCAATTACTGAAGTTCTAAATTATTCTCTAATATGTTAATTGAACTGTAAGAAATCTTGCTATCACAATCTTTTGCATTGTTATCTATAAAAAAAGATTGTACAGAAAAATTTATTTCCTAGTTCATTTTTTTCACATTATATAGCATATTACATTTTTGTAATATACACTGCTCAAAAAAATAAAGGGAACACAAAAATAAGACATTGAAATCTGAATGAATGAAATATTCTCATTAAATACTTTGTTTATTACATAGTTGAATGTGCTGACAACAAAATCACACAAAAATTATCAATGGAAATCAAATTTAGCAACCCATGGAGGTCTGAATTTGGAGTTACACTCAAAATTAAAGTGGAAAAAAACACTACAGGCTGATCCAACTTTGATGTAATGTCCTTAAAATAAGTCAAAATGAGGCTCAGTAGTGTGTGTGGCCTCCACATGCCTGTATAGCCTCCCTACAATGCCTGGGCATGCTCCTGATGAGGTGGCGGATGGTCTCCTGAGGGATCTCCTCCCATACCTGGACTAAAGCATCCCCCAACTCCTGGACAGTCTGTGGTGCAATGTGATGTAAATTACTTTGAGACAACTTTAAAATAAGTTCCAATAATAATTTTTAGAGAAATAGATATATTTCTCTTTCTTATAGCAAAACTAACAAATGCTCTTGTAAAAGAAAACAGTATTGGTGACTTTTTAATGACTGAAAGAAGTATTTTGAAACATTTTTTTTTCAAATTATAGGATTCTATCTTTTTTTTTTCAGGCTTGCAATTGCAGTCATTTAGGTTCCCTCAGTCTCCAGTGTGACCAGCTGACTTCTCAATGCCAGTGTAAGCAAGGATACGGAGGGGATAGGTGTGTCCTCTGTGCTTTGGGTTACAGGGACTATCCTGATTGTATTCCTTGTGACTGTGATGTGCGTGGGAGTAAAGCCGAGATGTGCAATCAAGGAATGTGCAGCTGTGAAGAGGAAACTGGTGTGTGTGTTTGCAAGGTATAGAATAATAATAAGATAAAGTATTGGCCTATTAGGATTTTCATAATAGTAACAGCAACTTAGACTTAAATACCGCTTCACAGTGCTTTACAGACCTCCCTAAGCGGTTTACAAAGTCAGCATTTTGCCCCCAACAATCTGGGTCCTCATTTTACTGACCTCAGAAAGATGGAAGGCTGAGTCAACCTTTTACTGGTGAGAATCGAACTGCCAAACTAGGCAGCCGGCAATCAGCACACATTGCCTGCAGCCACTGCCTCACCATGGCTCTTAGTGGTTTGAATCATGATTGTATGTTGTAGGAGAGAGAGAAAGAGAAAAAACTTGGTAATATTTTGAAGCAGCAGGAATTGGGAAGCATTGTAAAGGCACTTCTGCAAAAAATCAAAATTCTCTATTCACTTTGCCATGATATCAGAAAAACTTGCCCTAAACAATCTCATGCTACATTTCTGGTAGAAGAGAGAACCAACAGAACCTTTGTCAGTTTCGCCGGGCTATTTCTCTTAAGAGACCAGGTGAAGCTAAGTAATTAAGGGAATATAAAATTGAAGAAATGGACAATCTAAATATCTTTCAAGTCTCAGCATTTTAGGGTAAAAAACTTTCCAGTTTAGATACACCCGAACTGAGCCATAAATATATTTACTATGATCACAGAAGTTCGACATTTCCTTTAAAGTGGGGTAGAGTCTTCATGGGGAAGTGAGTTGGCTAGAATTAATAGTTACCTAGGGAATAAATACAAGCTTCTGTAGGTATCTTATAGAATTATACATACTAAATATCTATTGTTGACATATTGTTAAGGCTACAAAAGTACTATTATTCAAGCCATGATGCTGATCATGATCTCATCTTGCTTCAGGATAATGTCTTTGGATTACACTGCAATGAATGCAAAAGTGGGACCTTTGCTCTACATGCTATTAATCCTTTGGGATGCATCCCTTGCTTCTGTTCTGGGATGACAGAATTCTGTGCAGAAGTAGAAGGTTATGTGCGAATTCCGGTTAGTAAAGTGTACCAGTCTTATTTTCTTCCTATTCTAATTTCTTCCTCACTTGATCACACCTGTTCTTGGATTGGGAAGACACCAGAATGTTTGGAAGAGTCTTAATGTTTCGTAGTATTCTGTTCAGAATTTTCCTGCCATCAAGAATTTAATTATTTCATTCTATTTTATTAATTTATACATATCCAATTCCAAATCAGTTTATTTTGCTACTTTAAGTTTCTTAAAATTTGGTGCAAGCTGTCCTGGTTGATTGAACGTTCAATGCAAATACTTAAGTAACTCATAAATAATTGAGGAAATCATTGCAGGATGATTTTATACTGTTTTACACTTGCAGGAAATTTTATACTGTTTTGAATTGTTTTTACTATAGAATTCTCTATGCATTCTTGAAATTCAAGTTTGGTTTCTTTTTGCTTTCTTTTCCTGCAATCTTATCTTCAGCTGATTTATACGTGTATCTAGAGATAGAAGGAGAAAAATATAAACTATGAAACACAATTGTGCATTCAATGTAGAAGCAGCTTTATACTAATACAAAATGTAAGGTGCGTTAATAAAATTCGCTCCAAATTTCAAAGGATGGCTGATGTGTTAAGTTGTTTTCAGGAAGCATGTGAAATCTTTCTTAGTCTGAGACCATATGTAGTTCATTTTATGAAAGTGGATAACCTGTTGGCTTGTTATTGCAGATAACACTGACTCTAGAACAGGAACTATTACACGTGGTTTCTCTCAGTAACTTTACTGGAACAAGCGAAGGTGTATTTTCCCAATTTCCAGACATAGTAATGGATGCAGCAACAGTCCGCCAACACTTGAATGCAGAACCCTTTTACTGGAAATTACCAGATCAGTTCCAGGGAAATCAGGTAAACATTTATTTTTCTGTCCTTTCTGTGGATAAGTCTGCAACTGAATATCTAAAAATTCTGAAGAAAATTCACTGTGTATTTCTGAATACTTACATTCATTGATATACATTCACTGTATGTTCACAACAAAAATTTACATATCTTTTATTTTTGAGACCACTTGCATAATTTTGAAAGCTACAAGACTCAATAAGAATCTAGACTCAGAGTGAATTTAGAGACAGAGACTGTAGCATATTCCTGGGGTTGTAGCTAGCTAGTACTGTCATTGAAAGCCCAACAAAATGCCCTGGTTTTCGGACTCTGAATTGATGTTGTCCTAGCTATATGATGTGTTGGTAGTTGTTTAACATAATTGCTACTTGGATTTTAAAGCATGGTATTTTTTCTAAAAAGAAGATGAATATGGGTGTGTGTTGGGGGCAAGGTTTCCCATACTAGGTAAGTACAGACAAGAATCCAGAAGAATGAAGAACCAGTTGTATATTTTTACAATAATCTACATTTCCGAAGTTGCATTGTATTGTTTTCATTGTTTATTGTGCTTATTCTTGTATTTGATTTTTATGTAAGGTGTGTATATTAAGATTACTTTAAAGGGAAGTATGTGACATTTAGGGTCTTCTATTTGCTAAGAACATGGTAATAGAAAAATTGCTGTTGAAAGCAAGCAAATAATGAAAGCAAATGATGAAAAGGTGACTAAAACTACGAAGTAGAGAAATAATGAAATTATCCCTCAAGAAGTCCAGAAGCAAGGATATCAACTAGTATTGGGGACTGTCGAATTACATGTCTTATTGTAACAGATGTTAATTTGTTTTCACCAAATTACAGTATTTTGCAACATAGTTCCTTACCTCATTCTCCCCCCCCACCCCCATATTCTCAGTGGAGAAGCTTGTAAATTTTACTTTTACTTTTCTAGAATGAAATGCAATTGTTAATTTTAGATCAGGGCTGTCAAACTCATGGCCCACTGGCCGGATGCATCATGCACTGGCTACGCCCATGCCTAGTTTAGCGAAGGGGAAAAAAGTTACAATACGCCACATGATGCTGCAAGTTTGACATCCCTGCTTTAGATTGTTTTAAACATGCTTGTTTGAAATCTTAGATTCCTGAACTGGCTTTTTCAAACTGAATATAGGTTAAGTTGATTATAGTTCTTGATTCTGATGGCACAAGAAATTCTGCTTCATGGAAAGCAAAAAGCAAAACCTAATTATATTGACTATCTTGAAAAATAAGAAATTCCTGCTTGATTTGTAAATGAAGTCAATATATGAAAAGTAGCAGGAAAAAAGAGATGATTCTGGAAATCAGAGTTTGGAGCAGACCACGAGGAAAAAGATGGTCTGCTATTATGCCTAGATTTTAGTGAAAGTACTTCAAAAGTATCTTAAATTTACAATATATTTATCAAAACAGCTCATGTCATATGGTGGGAAATTGAAATATTCAGTAGCTTTTTTTGCTCTGGATGATCTTGGAACTGCAAATCTTGAACCACAAGTTCTGATTAAAGGAGGTCGTCCAAGGAAACAGGTCATCTACATGGATGTTCCTGCTCCAGAGAATGGATTAAGGCAAGATGAAGAGATACTAATGATGGAGGTAAGATTAAAATTTTGGTTATATGTGTAGAAATGTATCTAGAGTTTTTGCTCACAGGTGAATAGACACATTGTTTGCTCTTATTTGTGTGAACATAAAAAATCATAGGCCATTTTCCTTCAGGTTATTTATGTTTTATAACATATGTTGTATGACATCTTAATGTGACATATTAAAATGTCTTATGTCCATGAAAAATGTCCTTATTCTCTTTCAAATTTTTATTGGAAACCTATAGAAATTGAATGAAACAATTCTAGAATTATTTTTAATAATAATTAAAAATTTAATTAAAAACAATTAAAAATGTTCTAATGTGTATTAGAAGTTATATATACATACATACTGTACATACAGTATATACATAGAAAATCATACATAAACTTGTCCCAGAACCAAAAGCGGAATACAAATATCAGAGTTCGTTTGGAAATCTTTGCACAAATTACTGAAAGACTGGTTGCTGAGCAACATCTCAATAAAACATATATGTAATATGTAAATTTTATGACTTGAAGAGGGCAAAAATGTTATCACAGTTATGGCATAAGCAATAATACTACTTTGGGTTTGATTCTATCAAATAATATTACTATATTTTGAGCAGGAGATATTTTCTTGGATCAGCCTTGCTCTTTACAGCCTTGTGCATCTGCCTTTGAAAATAATTTTCAATATCTTTCAAATTTAACATAGTAATTTAGAATATGCTTAATTTACTATATGTTTGTTTCTCCAGGTTATTAATTTTATTCCACTGGGCTCATAAAGCCAGTGAAGACTTAATTAGGAAAGTGTCACGACTAATTCTTATGATCAGCTTTATTAAATGCAGAAGCACTCTACATTTCATGTGCAATTAATTTTGGCAGCTAAGGTGTTGAGGGAAATATTGATAATACTCATTCAGTGACTATTCACAATTACCACAGTGATAAAAAAGGAAGTTTATAACCAATGCTTGCATTTATGACCTTTGCAGATTTGTAAAGCAAAGGAAAACTGAAATAAAATCATAAAGACAATCACAGTGCTGACAAAGTTGCCAGCCCCAATTGTGGTCACTAAATGAGGAATACTTATACACAAAAAACTAAAAAACAATATGATTAACCAAGTATGTGTTCTTAACAGTTTGTAATTAATTTATGTTTATATTTTTCATGTCTTTACCAGAACACCTGGAAATACTTTAATGCTGTTTCAGATAAATCTGTTTCACATTCTGACTTCATGTCAGTTCTGAGCCATATTGAATATATTCTTATCAAGGCTTCATATGGTCAAGGATTGCAACAAAGCAGGTAAAGTGCTCAAACTTTGATATTATTTATTTAATTATGTAATTATTTATTAAATTCATATAGCCATCGGTCACAAAACAAGTGACTAGGTGGCATATAACAAAGTTAATAACAAATTCACAAATAACTATTATTTTTAAAAACATTAAAAACTATAAAATGCAGCTTAAAAAATAATGGGTAATAATAATGGAGCCCTTTTATTAGTTCACCACATATTGTTCAGTATACATAAATATAAATATGATATAAAGTTATGCTGTTTTTGATGGTTATGCTTCTAAAAATGTTTCTGATAATCAGGACATTTTTTCAGAAGAAACGCTGAATTCAGCATGATAAAATGCAGGTTATAGTACACAGTTTAGCAATCCTTTGTAGGTTATCTGAAAAATTAGTGTATATTCAGAGACTTTAATAAACACACCTAATGACTCATATTCAGGAATGTTATTATCACAGGATTTGCATTGCAGAGCAGCCTTGCTCTTCTGGTCCTTCTAAATATTTTGGGATGAAAATGTCCAGAAATGTCTAGCCAGGAGGGCCATTAATTTAAGCCTTTTATTAATTTTTCTTACCTACTAGTATCTCAAGAATCTAAATCTTGTGTTTTGAAATTTATTTCTACCTTTTAATTTTGTAACCTATAGCTCTTTGCAGAAGCCATCCCAATTGGTAGGAATTATTTTCTCTTGTCTGATAAATGAATATTGCCTCATTTTTACTTTATTTTTATGGAACACCTTTTAGAATCTCAAATGTCTCCATGGATATTGCAGTGAAAGCTGATTACATGCCTTTGGCCAAGGAACCAGCTCACCACATTGAAAAATGCCTGTGCCCTGGAGGTTATGCAGGACTCTCCTGTCAGGTATGGTATGTCTTAGTGAAAAAAAAAAATTAGGGTAACATCTTGTCATACCTTAAATGCCTTATTTAAAAATAAGTCTACCATGTTAATAACATTCTTTTCTGTGTAGGATTGTGCACCCGGATACTATAGGGAGAGGCATGGAAATGCACACCTAAAAGTGTTACCCTCAGTAGTTTCATTATGTGTGCCCTGCCAGTGCAACAATCACAGCAGTGCTTGTGATCCAGAAACAGGGAAGTGTTTGGTATGTAAACTCCTACAAATAATCCTTTTTGTATCAATATTTGGGAGCTGCCCAATTTGCTTTAAGGTGGACAGTTATATAAATGNAAGTGAAATAATTCAAGATAAAAAAGACCTCTGAAAAATAAGATTTACAAAGCTAATACAAACAAGTATGAGACTATGTCTAAGAGGTTATTTTCTGAAAGATACTAGTACAAAGAAGAAAGGATTGAAACACTAAATTAAACTGAGGCACACAATATTTCAAGATGCTCTGAATTCAAAATAACTTTCTATGGAGTGTGCTGCAGTCGTTTAGGTTAGCATGGTGGCCTTAGCCACTTAAATTTTACAGTTTTAATTGAAATTATAAAAAATGAATCACTGATGGAGATGACTCAGATGGCTTGAAGAAATTAGGGCAATCATCAAGGAATGTTAAAATAAGAAACTGAACTAATTACTTTCATTCCAAGGATTACCCATATTGAAATGGCAAGAATTGTCTACAGTTTTACTCCATTGGTTTTCTATTAAATACCAATCTTTTTATAATTAGAGGAATACATATATTATCTGTTATTCCTACCTATTGACATTTTAGGTAATGAGTAGGAGCACTGTGTATTTATGAAGTGGAAATTATTGTTATTTTAATTTTAAAATTCATGAATTATTGCTTCTTAGGATTGCAGAGATAATACAGTTGGTGATCACTGCAATATTTGTGCCCCTGGTTATTACGGCAAAGTTAAAGGATCCATCAATGATTGTTCACTATGTGCATGTCCAAGAATGAACCCTGAAAGGTAGCTAAGTATTCACCTGGATGGCTTAATGATTATTATACTTAATATAGTATTATATCAATAATAGCTGGTATGGCCAACTACATTTCTAGGTGATTCTGCCTTCTTTTTAAAATCCTTGAGTAAAATCGGACTTGTAATTCAGCTCAGTCAGATAATTTAATAGACATTATCATAGTCTAGCGGTTGATCTCGTTGCATCACATCAGCCTTTCACAATGACTAAACATAATAGTGCAACATTTTGGGAAATATTAGGCTACACAAAGACTGCAACAAGGAACAGAATTGTATTTATGCATTAATACAGTTACGCAACAATCTTATTTACCTAGGAAAATGCCTTATTGAAATCAATTGAAATCATATATGTATGTCTCATATATATATATATGTTTCATATACATACATACATACATACATACATACATAGCAACTTTAAAAGCAAAGACAATGATGTGGGTAAAATACCCGAACAAAGCTGAATACCATACATGTAGTACGCAAAACTTAAGAAAACAAATATCAGACCTCTACGGGGAGGAAATAAATCAGCCAGACCAACCTATTTGAGAAGCTTGAAGATAAAAGACGCAGGAATACAATGTGACTCAAATTCCTACGCAGCTGCAGAGACAACAATGCAACACGCAACCTGCTTCAAATTTAACCATTTCATCATCAGCACAAAGCAGCAACTAAACTTCGTATCTGAAAAGAACTGAAATGACTCCATCAAGGAAGGAGCTCCCCAGAAAGAGATTCCAATTGGATCAGTTGAAACAAAGATTTGCTAGCACTACACCTGGAATTGAGCAGCAGAATCCCCCTCACTTTGGGACAGATAAACAACTTACAACTTAGACAAGCTGAACCTGAACCAGCTTACAAAATGACAAACTTCTTGAAGAAACTAAAGAAATTTAGAAATGACAAGAAAGCCCGCCAACAACTCAGCAACAACACTGAAACAATTAGTAATATGCCAGAGACAGAGACTACGCAAAAACCAGGAAACAAATTGTCCTAACCAACAGATTCAATTCTGCTTATAGGCCAGCCCACAAAAATCCCCACAGACATCATCATATGTGCAGTAGAATCCAGCCTAACCATAATTAAATACAGATGAAAGCTGGATAGAATAAGACACCAAGTTACTACTATCCCTATGGCAGCAAGCAAACCACCAAAAGCAACTTGCACAAAGAGAACTAAAAGCCTGCAAGCCCTAAAAAACGATAGGCAGCATAATCATACTTTCATGCAGACAAGGAATGCAGCAGTAGTACTGGATAGAAAAGACTATTTGAACAAATTGCACGGCGCTACTCCAAGACTCCACTACAACCCATAAACCGGACCAACAACAATAACAAAATTACAAGAAGAAAATTTTTACGCAGCCACATGACCAAGAGATCCAACAGATGATCAGGCCAAGAGAAAAATCTTCCAGATGCCCCAAACGATATGGCCTCCCAAAATACACAAAGAAGGCATACGTCTCAGTACGCATAGTCAGCTCGCAGAGGGCCCACTAAAACCTAGCTAACCTTAGCAAAACAGCTACAGCCCCATGCTGAACATAGGGCAGCTTTCAACATGTACAAACTTCATTACCACTTCTTGGAAATGATCAAGATCTACACGTGGAACAAGAAGATCTGCTTGTAAGTTTTGACATGGTTTACTATTCACTCAAGTCCGATAAAGCAACTCTTTGAAATAAACGAAAAATAAAATACCAACCAGCTAAACACCTGTCATGGAACTAACACTGCTTAACAACACATATTTCATATACAAAGACAAAGATACAAGCACATGGCGAACGCCTGTGGGATCACCACTGTCACCGTTCTTGCAAACCTGTTATGGAAGAATTCGAATCATAGACTCTGGCTAATGCCACCCACAAACCCGCAAACTATGGCTAAGATACATCGATGACACATTTGTGATTTGCCATGGAAAAGAAACGCTAAACATTTTCCTAAACACACGAATAGACACACCACCAAAATCAAGTTGCACCCCTGGAAAGGAAGGACAAACAACTACCATTCCTAGATGTACTAATGCTACAAAAGGGAAAAGATGGCATACTAGGAAACCCCGTAACCAGAAGAAACACACAGTCCAACTGCTACTCAAATGCCCAATCCACCACAACCGCAGCATCGATATACTACCGTGGCCTCAAAAACTAATTGCTGAACCAAACGCCTGGCAGACAATAGACACACACAAAGACTGAACCCGGACTAGTACTGACAGCCAACGGCTTCCACAACAGCAAAATCACCAGCTTTGATCCACAAAAACACGATTGAAGACATAATGGAGCCCTAGAAGTATGAACAGACCTATTGGAACAGCTGTCCTGCCCTACATAAGAGGTACTACAGACCAAATCAGTAACGATACTATCAAATCAAGATTGCCTTTCAAAACAGACAGAAAAAATAGCAGCCATCCTAAGAAACCCCAAAGATATAATTGACCTGGAAACCAAGGCATATTGAAAATCTTTCCTGTGGCAACATGCCCTCCACATAGCATTTGGACAGACCAATAGAAAGATAAGTAGCTCATCTTGGATGACACAAAAATGAAGTAAAAAAGCTGGAACACACTTCCTCATCTAGTCCAATACACATGAAAGCCACAGGTCATCGCATCAACTTCACGGCACAAAACCCTAGCCACTGTAGAAACCCGCAGCACAGAATTATCAGAGGAGGCTATAGAGATTGAAAAAGACCAAATAGCACATGAATAGAAGAGATGCCTTCCACCAGACTGTCAATTTTTGCAGCCTGCACTTCAGCAACAAAAAAAATCTCCACACCACAAGCCAGGCAAACACCTGGGCACAAACAGATCGCCCGCTGATACGTCCAGCTCAACCCTCACCGCACCACACCCAGATGCACGCTAGCTTCCTCGACAAATATAGCCGTCCATTTACTCGGAGGCCAAGCTGGCAACTAAAAGCCTCCCAATACAGGAACACAATGTTGCCAGCCAATCAAGACGCAAAAAAAAAAAAGCCACAACAGACAGAACATAATTAGAAAACCAATGCAAGCAGAAGCACAGGCAAATTCCCAGCCAAAAACTAGTCAAGCCTCCCAACGCAATCAGGAATGAGAAAAAACGCTTCTGACCAGCAGTAGGCTAGCTCAAATTTTAAAAACTGAAACAACTGTAAAAGTCTGACTTATACGGACAAACAGCACACTACAGAAGCCTGATGATGGCAGATGAGATTCTGCTGAATATGTTGCTACACACTTTAAAAGGCACAACTATAAATGACGTGGGAAAATACCGCGAACAAGAGCTGAAAGCATACAAGTAAGTATCACAAAAACTTAAGAAAAAACACCACACACACAACACACACACAGACACATATATGTAT
>BHFT01005193.1:0-38234 GCA_004320025.1 Laticauda laticaudata
ATGGAACATTTTTCTCGTCCGCTGTGTCCTTTTTACAAACGTTTTGCATCTGTTGGGCAGTGTGACAGGGCCTTAACCAAATTAAAAAACAGTTAAACATCGACTATAAGCAAAGAAACTGTTCAAACAAGACAACAACAAGACAATTAGAAAATGACAGGGGCTTCAGAAGTCCCCATTTCCCAGGGAGGAGGTGAGGAGAGCCAGGATATTGAGGTATGTCCAGACCCCTTGGAGAGTGGGAACTATATATATCTCCAGAGGATGTTATTCCAGAGGGCAGGGAGCAGGAAAAGAAAGAACATTTTCCGAGTTTCTCAAAATGATAACATTTATTTGAAGAGAGTATACTTCAAAGTCTTGGGGGTGGGGAGGAATAACTGGAGCATTCCCACAGAAAACTAAGTCCTATACCATCCATGGCTTTATAGGTGATAACTTTTGAATCGTACCTGGAATGTTTCCTTATCTTTGCATATAATATAATGGCAAAGATGTAAGTTCTAATGCAATAAATACATAAGAGAAGATGTTTGTTTTATAAAGAGACATATACCATAATTATGTGAGGACATTTAAAAAACAGTGCTGCTGTGGGTTACCTGTAAAGTATATAATCTCACAAATGTTGTTTCCCTTCATTACAGTGAGGGTCTTACTACGTATTCTGTGCTTCTATTTTGCTGGAGTCAGAAATAAAAATTGAAGGTATAACACTATGTAGGGGTATTGTAGAAATCAAACACTGTGTTTCACAATAAGTACTGTATGCTGGCTGTCAAGCATGGAGGCATCAGTGTCACAGTTGGGAGATGCTTTGCTAATTGAAATAAGCATGAATTCTGTTCTGTGTCAGAGAATTCTACAGAAGAATATCAAGTATTTCACATCTGAAGCCTCAACAGCAGTGATATCCAGCAAGACAATCCTCCACATAAAAGCAAGTCTACAGGAAACTGGACAAAGTACAACAACTTAGTGTTTTTAAAATGGCCAACCTAAAGTTCAAATTATGTGGCGGCATCTATGATAGATAAAGTTGAAGGAATTTGCATAGTGGAATGGACCAGAATTTCTACGCAGTGATGTGAGAGACTGATAAAAAATTACAGAAAAACCCTCTTTGCATCTCAAGGTTGTGCAACCAGTTACTGCAACTAAAGCAAGGATATCAAAGTCACATCATCACAGTTGCATCACGTTACATATTGGGAACTTTCCCCCCCTTCGCTAAGCCAGCACATGAGGCATCCGGCCAATGGGCCAGGAGTTTGACAGCCCTGATCTATAGGGACAGTTACTTATTCACTTTGATATGTTGTATGTTTGTGGAATAAATGAAACGAGCAACATTCAGACTTCAGTATTATTTGTTTACTCAGATTTTATTTATGCATTATATGAAGCTCTGATAACTTTCAGTGGCAGGGATGCATAAAAATCCATAACATCTGGAAGGGGGAGAATACTCTTTTTTTTTTAACCGAGAAGTATTTATGGAAAGTACCCAGCTGGAGAAAGATATTGCAATGCCTTAGGTAATCTCAACATTTCCAGACTAGCTCCCTCCATTTGAATCAAGAAGGGAAGTTTTTTTTTCTCAGAAAATTATTTTCGTCATTAGTCTGTTCACTCTTGATATGAATATCTGTATTGGCTTTCAATAAACCACTCTTTCATTTTTGGTACCCAGAATAATCATAGTTAATTGTGCTTCCTAGGAACAATGGCTATGAGTTCTTAAGAAAAATCCAATGCTTAGGATAAGAAGAATCAGTGTTTCTAAAAGAACAGCTTGTGCCTATTGAGTGAACTACAGATCAACTTATAACCTCTCTTTTCTTTGACACTGTACTTGGGTTCATTTTCTGTGGATTCTTCTGTTGATTAAAAATCAACTTATATTTTATAAAAGAGAAGCCTTGCTGACAGCACAGAATTAATTGACCAAAATTAGAGAATATGTGACAGTGGAAAAATGGACTGTATATATTCACAGCAAAGGTCTAACTAAAAATCAAATAGGAATCACTCCCAAATATACAACATATCACACAACAATGCAAGTTGAGACGTGGGAAGGGATTTTTGGAGGAAAAAAAGAGAAACTGTTTAAAAAGGATTAGAATTTTTAAACAGAAGAATTGCAAAACGTTAAAGTATGGTGCAAAAATATTTAAATGGTTGGCAGTTAGAGGGGGAAACAAAAATGGGGTCTGAATGTTTTTTTGTAGTTTTTTTCTTATGCTATTTGATTTTTTGACTTAAAATATCACATTATTAAATCTCATCTTTTGAATACTCATTTCAATCTTCATTTCAGTGTAAAGGTTATGTAACAGCAATAATACTTTTAAAAAAATACCAATGCAGACCAGTCAGGGATTAAATTGCAAGGTATGTAATTATATGTATGCATTCTAAACTGGCTTTTTTAAAGTTCATATGGAATATTCTTCATTCCCAGTTGTGTGAGGCATAGGGAAAGGGAGGATGGGGCAAAGCAAGGCTGAGAAGGAGAGCAAAAGGCAAATGTGTCATAGGATGGAAGACAAAATATAGACTCTTTGACTTAAGAGATCTGTGGCAAAGTAGAGCAACATTTTTTTCTGGACTGTTAGCACTAGCAAGCCTGCCCTACAGATGAGCATAGACAGACAATCCAGATGCTGCTGCTTCTGTTTACATGAGCAAATCAAGCCAACTATCCCTTTCACTGTGGAATTAGTCAACAGAATAATTGGGCCAGCAGCTTCTGACATCACCTTTTTAAAATCCCAGTTGTATAATTTCCCAAGTTTTGCAATTTCTTGTGAAAAATAATAGCAATTTCTCATCCCCTGTTGCATCATTCTGATATGAGCAAGTCTGAAACAGATGTTAGGGATCATTGCCTGGTTGCCTCAAAGAGAATGGCTTTTTTATTTAATTGCAGAGGGTTACCTGATTTTCATTATCTGCATAATCTGGGAGCATTTAAAAGTATAGCTTCACAGCAACAGAACAAAGCCATGGAATTGCAGCATGCTGAAGTACAGCATAATAATAAAATAATAAAAGCTTATTAAATTTGGTAACAGGAAGGCACGAGACACAGCAACATAGATTTAATTAAAGCTTTGGTAAACAGATGTCTTTTGAGCCGCTGCCAGGCACAGTTGCACAGAGAGGGAATTCCGTAGCTGGGTTGCCTCTAAAAACATTTACATTTCATCCTTTGTGGATTTCTAGGTTTTACCCTGTTCCCTGAAAATATGACCTATCCTGAAAGTAAGTCCTAGTTTGATTTTTACACATGTGCCCAATTTAAGCCCTTCCCCCAAAATAAGTCTTAATTAAGATCTCGCCCACTCCAAAGTACATGGGGAAAAGTTAACCTGTTGTTGTAGCCAGGCCTCACACACCCTGACACCTGCCTTGCTGGTCCATTTCTTCTGCAGCCAGCAAGGATGACTAGGCTTTCCTGAAGGCTTCTCTAGCTGATAACAAATCTCCAGATCAAGTCTGTTATTGGCTGCCTTCAGAAAAGCCTTGTTGACAGCAGAAGTTCCTGAAGGCCTCTGATAGCTAAAAGGAGGTGGGGGGGCAATGTGCGGAAGTGAAGTTAGTCAGTGGATGACATCCCCCGAAAATAAGACCTGGTGCCATTTTTGGTGGCAAAAAATATAACACTTATATGATATAACAGTCTTATTTTGGGGAAAACGTGGTAGAAATTATAAGTGCTGTATGCACTTGTGATCCTTCATTCTTTTTTGAACTCATTCCATTTGTGGACAAAATTCTTGAGAGAATAATACCAATCCTATTCACGCTTATAGTCTTATACTTATCAAGGCAACAAAGAGAGATCTGATAAGGGAATCCATAGAATGGATAAATGGTTCTCTTTATCCTATTGTAAAATAACTGTTGTGAAATCTCTGCTCAAGAAAATTAAACCTACCATGTTGGATAATTACAGTTCAATTTCCAGTTTGCCATTCTTGAGCAAGATGCTTCAGGATATATCATCATATATCAGCTTCAGGTGTTCTTAGATACAACAAATAGGCCCCATTCAATTTATCCAGAGATCAAAGTTTGAGATTGAAATAATTTTGGTTGCCTTGGTAGATTATCTATGTTGGGAGATAAAGAGAGGAAGTATACCCAATGTGTTATTCTGGACGTTTCAACAGTTCTGATTCTAATTATAGCATTCTTTTGGATTATTTGGCAGAAATGGGCTTGGGAGACATCATTTCATAATAGTTTCAGTAATTCTTTGTAGTCAGTCATAGAAGATAAAGCAGACGGAGTTGTGTTCATTCATGTTCCTCATTTTATTTAAAAACATTGAATTTTGAAGTAAATATGTGGAGTTAGTTAATTGATTTTATGCCATTGAATTCTGACTCCGAGCAGAAACAGTCATTTTCTCCATGATGACCTGTCCCTAACCTGGTCTTTCAGATGAAATTAGTAGGAGAGATCATGAAATAGCTTTAGATTGTGTTGTTGATGTGCAGATGACAAGGAGGTGTTTCTTCTTTACAGTCATTTTCTACTCATGTGGTTTTCTTGGTATAATAGAGAGGTGGTTTACCATTGTCTTTTCCTGCACAGTATGAAATGATTCCTTTGCTGCTTTCACTGCATCCAACTTAGTATCATATCATAACTATCCAATATAGATGCCTCCTTTTTTTAAATTGGCAACTGCTACAGCGTGCCTTATGTGACCCTGCTGGGAGTATGTAAATTTATTGTACTCTCCAGGTGCTCCTCATTCATTCCTACCAAGAACATCTCCTGTCACTCTTGAGGGGTGGGGGCACATGTCTAATAGTACTCAGTTTTATTGATTGGAATGTGTAGTATCCTATTTAGAACTACCTTTAGAGAATTTTTAGAAGATGGAACTAGCAAAGGATGCAGCTATGAGAAAGTTGATAGGGCTAGATTACAACCAGAGGTGGTATTCAGCAGGTTCTGACTGGTTCTGGAGAACCGGTAGCGGAAATTTTGATAGTTCGGAGAAGCGGCAAATACCACCTCTGACTGGAGATTTTACAGTACCTTCCCCTGCCATGCCCACCAAGCCATGCAACAGAAACGGTAGTAAAAAAATTTGAATCCCACCACTGATTACAATGATATTGCAAAGGTTCACAGTTTGAAGTATTGGGGATGATACTTAAAGCCCTTAGATCCAGGACAACTCAGATAACCATCCTTTTATACAGTCCTCTTTCTTTGCTAAGATCTCATGGAATGTCATCTTTCTGTATCCCATTTTTATATGAAAAATAAAAATGGCCTTCCCATAAAACTCTGAAAATCCTTTGTATTGTTTGGGGTTTGCCCATAAAGTACCTGGGGAAAATACTTGCCCCACTGCCTGGTTGAAGAATCAATTTGGATAATATGAACTGACTGAAGAGAAACAATTTTTGTTTTAATTATAAAATAATTGTAGTTCATTTATAGAACACATGCTTACATTTTCTGACTGTTCCAGTCAAAGGAAAAGTCTGTGCTTGAAACCCTGGAGAGCAGCTGGCAGAAGAGACAGAAAACTTGCATACAATTTCCCAAGAGATCTAGACTCCAACTGTGACATGAACATCTGCAAAAAGAAGTGGAGTTCCAGAATGGGGGATGATCTTACAGTAACTCTCCCCCTTATCTCTGAAAACCTAGGTAAACTGGAAAATCTTTTTCCAAGTGATTAGAAATACCTTATTAAGAATTTGTAAGGCATTGCCACATATTAACCTCTGAAATGAAGGGTCAAATAGAGCTGCTGGTTTATTAAAATGATGTTTTTCTGTAAGTTGGGATAATTATCTGATATTATTCCATCTTCTTGCCCTTATAGGATTCCAGCATACTGTTGTTTTAAATAAACTGTGCTGCAACATCATACACTAACCTTATATACTTGTATCCAAAGTATAACCCTGATACCCAAATCATGTTGCATATTTTTTATTTGCAGCCACTCCTAAGATCTCTTTGTTACCATTATTGGATTTTGCACCCCAGTTTATGTAAACATGGCAGAAAGCCATGGCAATCTTCTAACAAATTATTCACAATATTTCACTGCTTGAGGGTACCAAGGAGTATTAACAGCTAATCTGAGGGGAATCCCTGTAAGAAACAAATTCTTTTTGCGGTTATATAAGATTGATAATTGTCAACCTTCCCTTGAGCTTTAATAGAATATGCTTCTTTTAATAAAATCAGTCTTTTACTGTTCAGTTACCTGAATGAGTGCTACTATAAAGGCACTTCTAAATAATACTTTCTATTGGAAATCAAGATTTTGCTTCATCAACAACTTTGAATTCCCTTGGAAAATAATGAAATGAACATGGAGATCAATGAGGCTGATATGATCACACAAATCAAATTGGATTACTCATCTTTATATGGTTTACAAATAATCTCTGAACTGCAAATATAATATTGATGTTCATTAGTCTGTTACAATATGTTCTTTGACATTTTATTATCATAACAAAATCCTAAGTTACCTGCAAAGTGAGCCTTGGAATGGAGACATTTAGTTATTGCAATCTCCTGTGAGAATGAAGACAACACATATTAATGGCAAAAGATGCATCTTGCTTACATGTTGAATAGATGGTAGCAGTTGATGTTCATAAGGAAAGAAGGTACCAGCTCTTCAAATAATCACATTGTGGAGATAGAGCTTACCTTTACTGTGGTTATTGAATACCTGCCATCAAAACTCTATAAGGCTAGGACTGACTAGCTTTCTGGGTAACTTTTGGCCAACCACTCTCAGCTCCAGGAAGAAGGCAATAGAAACTGCTTCGAAAAAATCTTGCCAAGAAAAGTGTAGGGGCTCATCCAAGCAATTATATTAGCTTTTCCTGTACTTCCCATAAATATTTCTTTTGCTAGAGGGGAATATCATGATTACATCTGTATGAGGATCTATAACTATCATTACAGAATCAAATATCTTCTTCCCTATCTTCTAGTTTACTTTTCTATTACAGGGAGCTTGGGAATTTTAAACTGATATCTAAGAACTCTATTCCCTGCCCCTCAGAAAGACTCTTTCAGGATAGTCTTTCAGGATAGTAGACCAATTAGCTGTGGCTATTTCAGAGAAGTTTTGCTTACTGTCAGATGTTGTCTGAATCACTGATGTCAAAGACAATCAGGATGATTTTTCTGGTCTGGACATTTATTAAATTCCTGAAATGTGTGCCGTTAAATTACTGAGAATAGCCAAGGGTGGCTGGGTGTAAATTGTTGTGAAGAAATGAAATAGCTCCAATCGGTTGCCTTGATGGCCACTTAGCAGCTGAGAACTAATTTTGGAACATGTTCTGAGAGCAGGCAATACAATGGCATACTTCCTTAATCTGTGGTTCACCTTTGGCCACTGGCCTCTGATTTATCAAATGCTGCTCTTGTAGTTTAACATCCTATGAAGCTATTTGGCAAGCTGAGTTGCTGAACCACACTCAATAACACCAGCATTAGCTGCAGGGTACTCCATGTTGGGCTGTTCGACAAAATATTTCCATAATTAGATGGTTATTAATATTTTTAAAAACAAGTGAGGCAGAGGAATAGCTTTGGTGTTGCATCTGTGTACTGCAGCTAGAAGTACTTTTCTTTCATCCTTTTTGTTAAATCTCTGTGAGATAAATATGTCATAATTACACCAAAGAATATTATTGATAATACTGCCTTGGAAAAGATGGTATTACAGCTTACTTCATTTTGTTGTAGGTTGTGGTGCAATTAGCTTGTCCTAAGAGCGATAAACACAGTAAAGCAAAGTTTGTCGCCATGGCTATCTTCATCTCTGGTTTTACATGGAGTCTTAATCGGAATGTACATATTTGCAGTTCTGGCCACTAGAAGCAGGGGTGTGATTCAAATTTCTTAACAACCGTATCTGTGGGCATGGCCTAATTTGTGGGTGTGGCTTGGTGGTCATGTGACTGGCTGGGCTTGGCTTGTATGTAAATATCATAAATATTTTGTAAATATTGAATTTTTTATAAAAAAGAGCAACTTTTATCCAAAAGCAGGCAAAGCAGGCAGGCAGACTGAGTTACTCACAGAATCACAGATTCACTCAGAAATCTATCTATCTGCCATAGGCTAGCTCAATCTGTCACATAAAATTTGCCTGCAAGTAAACTCACAAAATTAACTCACAACACACCATATATGTAAATATTGATTTTTTTCTAAAAATAGATCAACTTTTACCCAAAATATCAGGCAAGGAGGCAGGCAAATTGAGGTTGCTCACAGAATCACAGATTATCTCAGAGATCTATTTTTCTGCATCTGCTACCTGAGTCTGCACTGAAAAAATAGAAGCTTCAGTCCTAAGGAAGGTTCAGCTCTGCTTTTAGATTATCTAGAAACCAAGAAATCCAATGATTTCCTCTCTTTCTAGCTCTGTGTTGGTGAACCTGTGCCACGTGTGCCGGAAGTGCAGGCAAAGCCATTTCCCCCGCACATGAGAGGTCGCCCGGAAGAGCCCTACTGCACATATACACGTGCCGCTGCTCGACAGCTGATTGTTGGGTATCCGGCGTGCGTGACAGGGGGCAGAGGGGTGTGTGCAGCAATGCTTGCCACAGGATGTGCTGCGCATGAGAGGATTGCATGCACATGCACAAAGATGTGTGGTGCCGAGGGGGGAATTGCATGTGCATGCGCAAAGATGTGTGGTGCTAAGGGGGAATCGCACACATGTGCGAGAGGCCACAGTGCACGAGGTGGGGAAAGAGTTACCACCGCCTGTTCTAGCTAATCTAAATCTCCACACTGATGGTTGGGAAAAAGAAAAATAACAATTAACCAAACGCAGGCAAGTTTGATGGCACGCATGCCAAGTAAGGAGTGAGTGGGGGGGAGGGGAGGGGCAGGGACAGCCAGTGGCACGATGTGCCAGTTCTCCGAGCTGCAGAGAATCATAACAACCGGTTCTATAGAAGCGGTCCAACCAGGTAGAATCCCATCCCTGACTAGAAGTCAAATTATAGCAATTCATTCTTTTTGTATAGGACACTATCTCCCATTTGTTTTCCTTCAGTATTGGCCATCTTGAACTTTAATTTTGTGTTTGAGATTATTCCTTTTGTGATACAAGCATGAAATGTGATACCCAATACAATTATAACCATTCTTGATTTATACTTGTATAACTGAATAAAAATAAAAAGCAATAACGCTGGTTTAAAATCAAATTTTAGAATAAAATCTCCAAGCTTTTTAGTGTGTATTTTTGTATGTGTGTGTGTGTGTATAAAGCACACACTGATCACCTGGCAGCAGGATAAATCTGGTGTTCTGCTCCCCTCTCCCCCTCAAACTGGAACTCATCAGGTATGCATAGCCACAGATCAAGGCCTCCACTGGGACTTGGAATCATAGACCCTTCCATTTTAGTTGATTACATATAATACAGTACTTTAGCTTGATACATTAGCAAAGTCCTGGTACTCAGCAGTATTTCAGGAAGGGCTATGCATAGGCTATCTTTAAAACGGCAAAATGAGGGAATGACATAACATTCATAGCTCTCTGCCCAATTGCGTAAAAAAAGGAAGGTGGACTATATATAACATTCTAAAGATACAGCATTCTTATTTCAGTCATGTAAGAAAGAATAAAATCTTCTATCAGCTTCATCTTAGAACATGTCTCTTTTTTATCTGGATGTTTTGAACATTTCCTTTTTCTTTGCCTGCATCTAAATAAGTAGCATGTATAATGCTGGAGTCTGGGTATGTGTTTGTGTGGACATGCTTATTTTGGGATATGAGTTGATCCATTTTTGTGTAAAGCCTGACTTGATTATGTTATCAAGCACCTTAACTTCAGTCATAATCACATCACAAACAAATTATTTTCATACAAGTCAGTTGGTTTCCTTCAGCCACACATTTTTGGTCTTTTCGAGTGTGTCTCCTTTAACCCTATTAGTGCTGTCCGCTGTTGCTTAGAAGAAGTTAAAGGCAAAGCAGGAAAACTTTCCTTCTTTTTTCAGCTCCAGACAATGTTTCTCCCGGCACAATCATGTGATAGGCCACTAGTCTGTGGTATCATGACCAGTGTTCTGGATTATATTTAAAATATTGAGTTAAAAATAGTTCATTTAAACTTAAAGATCTGGAAAGACAGAGACATGGAGTACCATGTACAAAACAAGAATTTCTATCAGTTGTAAAAAATAAAATTTGTGTACCCATTTAAAAAAATAGAGAATTCCTCAAAACAAACACCCTAGATAAATATTTGGTGGTCAAATCATGACAAAATACTGTAATTTTTGGTCGTGTTCTAAGCGACTTCAGAATTAAATATGAGATATTTGTGGTCTCTGTTGCAAAAGTGCTTTGATTTGATTTGTAATGGATCGGCATCTTCTTTTGGAGCAAGTGTAATATAAGCTTCTGACCATGATTTAGGTATCTTCTTCTTAAGCATAACTTCATTCATAACTTCTAACAATGGTAGATTCAATGATTCTTGTAATGTTTTGTAAAATTCTGCTGGAATTCCATCTGGGCCTGGTGCCTTTCCATTATTTTTTGTATTTTGCTTCTTGAGTGCTTTAGTTAAACTCCATCATCGGTTATATTGCTTTTCAAAGTGCTTTTGATTATGTCCATAATCAGATTATTCCTCACTATGTGGAGCTTTCCCAGAGCTCCATGTTACATTATAGATGAAACTCGAAAAAATTAGAATATCATGCAAAAGTTCAATTTATTTCAGTAATGCAACTTAAAAGGTGAAACTAATGTATGAGATAGAGCTCATTACATGCAAAGCAAGATAGTTCAAGCCATGATGTGTCATAATTGAGATGATTATGGCTTACAGCTCATGAAAACCCCAAAATCTCACAATCTCAGAGAATAGAATATTGCACGCAATCAATAAAAACAAGGACTGTACATAGAAACAGTATCTGACCTCTGAAAAGTATAACCATGCATAATGTACTCAGTACTTAGTTTGGGTGCCATTTGCAGCAATTACTGCCTCAGTGCTGCGTGGCATGGAAGCTATCAGCCTGTGACACTGCTGAGGTGTTATGGAAGACCAGGAACTGTTTCAATAGCTGCATCAGCTCTTCTGCATTGTTCGGGTCTCATGTCTTTCATCTTTCCCTTGGCTAATGCCCCATAGATTCTTTATGGGGTTCACATCAGATGAGTTTGCTGGCCAAACAAGCACAGTAATCCCAGTCATTGAACCAGGTTTTTGGTTGCTTTTTGGCAGTTGTGGGCAGGTGCCAGTCCCATGCTGCGAAAATGAAGTCAGCATCCCCATAAAAGCTCATCTGTGGAAGGAAGCATGAAGTGCTCCAAAATTTCCTGGTAGATGGCTGCGTTGACCCTGGACTTAATGAAGCACAGTGGACCAACACCAGCAGATGACATGGCTCCCAAATCAACACAGACTTTGAAAACTTCATACTGGACTTCAAGCATCTTTGCAGTGTGTGTGCCTCTCCATTCTTCCTCCAGACTCTGGGTCCTTGTTTCCAAAATGAGATGCAAAAGTTGCTCTCATCAGAAAAGAGGACTTTGGACCACTGAGCCAACAGACCAGGTCTGTTTTCTTTAGCCCATGATAAGGACGCTTCTGACGTTGTTTGTTGTTCAAGGAGCGGCTTGACAAGAGGAAGACGACATTTGAAGCGCATGTCCAGGATCCATCTGTGAGTGGTGGCTCTTGATACACTGATGCACTGATGCACCCAGCCTCAGTCCAATCCTTGTGAAAGTCCCCAACACTTTTGAATGGCCTTTTCTTGACAATCCTCTCCAGGCTGGGTCATCCCTGCTCCTTGTGCACCTTTTTCTTCCACACTTTTCCTTCCACATACTTTCTAATTAATGTGCTTTGATACACTAACTGGGAACATCCAACTTCTTTTGCAGGCTAAGCTGACAGGTGGGCCTCCTTCCGGTGGCAGAGCTCTCACCCAAGGCAGCAAGTGCTCCTCGCCAGACCCTCCACTCATCCGCCGGGGCCGCACAAAGAGCCATGCGGGCTGGCAGAGCCGGGAAAGTGAGTCGCGCGGTGTGTGCATGCCTCCTCCTGCCCCTTGTTCCCAAATCTCGCGCGCGGAGAGCAGCGCTTCACTTGCTCTGCAAAGCCGTGGCTTCCTCACCTCTCAGCAAGCAGAAGGAACCGGCTGCAGCCTCCTCCTCCTCAGCCGCAGTGCATACGTTGACCTTGCAGGGAAAGAGCGAGAGAGAGAGGGAGAGATCCTCTCGGGTGAGCGCCTTCCCTTGGAAGGCGGCGACGGGAGCTCCTGGAGCCAAGTGTCTCCTCAGGGCTCCAGTTGCAGGGAGGAGCCCTGACTGGCCGCACATGGCTGTGCCAAATGCCACGGCATTCCTCTAATGCTGTGGCAGCAAGAGAGAAGGGAAAGCAACGGTGGCGGAAGGTCTCCCAAACACCCAAGCTGTTGCCGCCTGCCCACCCGAGGATGCAAGGGGGGGAATTAAGTCACCCCCAAAAAGACAGCTTAGCCGTCTTTTTGGGGGTCAAAAAAAAATAAGGCCCGGCCTTATAATGTGAGAAACACGGTAGATATGAGCCATTTACTTCTCAGCATGCATTCACTTCAGCATGCACAGGGTAGGAGAAATTATGGGCCCCTCTTTACTGACTGAATATCAAACATAAGAAACTGCTGAATCTCAAAAAGATTTGCTTTGGACCAAATCTTACTACATTCCCATCCTGTAATGACTGGCAAAACATTTTCGGGAGAAATATTTGTCTATTGCATTCTTGTACAAATCTAACAAAGTAGATTTTTAAACTTCAGTTGTTCTCATGGTTAGTAACTAGTTCATCTTTGCTGAAATTGATTTGGCTACCTTTTTTGACTCCCCTCGGGGATTCTTGAACTGTAATTTCTATAGCTTCACAATTGCAGGGTATCTTTCTGTTAAGATGCAAACTAGATGCAGAATCCAATATTGGGGCTCAAAGGAGGATTTGGTTTTCAACGATCATTTAGAAGGCCTCTTTAGTGTAATGAATCAAAATAAACAATACTGTCAGCAGTTGCAAACGTAATTGCTTATCTGTTTGTCAGTGGAAATGCGTCAGTTGGATGTTCATGGAGACATAAAAATATAGTAACTGCACTGGCTAAATCAAACAGAGCTCTGGAACTGATTATCTTTATCTTTCAGAAACGTAGGCATTGCCTACCACCTTGTGGGATTTAATCTTTACCAGTTCAAACTATTATAATTCAGAGGCGTTTAAATTCTAACTGTTAAATGCAAAAGCGAGAGTGACTCACATATTATGAATGAAGCCTGTCACATGTTGTGTTCTGTACAAGTTGGTCTGCATAAATGAATTGTTCTTGCCAATGATAGAATTCTTTCATTACTGATATCTTTTGAGTAGCTAAATATCCAGTAAGATGACTTTGCTTTAGTAGGAATTCAATAATGGTTTCCTTCACATTCAGCAAAGTTCTCTTTGCTATCTATAATTTAATATTATATATATTAATTAGCAATAGCATTTAGACTTATATACGGCTTCATGGTGCTTTTACAGCCTTCTGTAAGCAGTTTACAGAGTCAGCATATTGCCCCAGCAATCTGGGTCCATATTTTACCAACCTCCAAAGGATGGAAGACTGAGTCAATCTTGACCTGGTCAGAATTGAACTCCTGGCAATGAGCAGTGAGTCAACCTGCAATACTGCATTCTAAACACTACACCACCATATTAATATAATATTCAGATGTATGTGAAGCTTTAATTTTTTTTACAGGCCTTTATCTCTTTTCTTCTTTTGTTTTTAGGGCTAACAGATTTACTTCATAAAACTTGTATACCTCCAGAGCAGCTTTCTCTAACCTGATGCCTTCTAGAGATATTGAACACAACCGTATGGGTTGGGGATGCTGTAAATTGCAATTCCAACTTCTCTAGAAGGCAGCAGACATGATTGTTTTGTGGAACATTTTATCCAAAAAAGATTGGCTCTGGTTAAGATCTGCATTTTATCGCATTCCCCCCCCCCCAAAAAAAAAAATAATAATCAAGGCATACTTTTTATATGGGCCTTCCCACTGTAGTTGCTTTCATATTGAGCTTAATGCACATACAATGTTTATGGTTTTTTATTTGAAATCACAATGATGGTCTAAATGTCCTTTGGAAGAAGCAGGTGGCAGACATGTTTGCACGTGCTTAAAGTAGGAGCAATAGTAGATGCAAGCAGCTATCATACTTCCAGAAGTAATATTTCATCATTCAAAATTGGAGAGAGGACATTATTTTCCAGCAAGCTATTTCTCTTCAAGGAGCTCATTCTAGGATACAGCTATTTTCATCTACTATGGGAAAAAAATATTTCTCAGGTTTTCCTGTCAAACTGTCCCATGAAGATAAGACTCTACTAGTTTGTTTCTAGAAAAGCAGCCAAATTATTTTACAATTTTAAGATGCTTTTTAAAAAGCTGCTTAGAATACCATTAGCAAGACCATAGTGAGTTAAAGTTCAGAGTTCTTCTATGTGTGATCTTAATCAGCCTTATATCAGTCCTGAAACACATTTATTAATAGCAGAAGTCTGCTTTGAATTAAGCATGACTCCTGGATGACTTTGTGGACACATCCCTGTAATTTAATTGGCCACAATGCAGAAGTGATTTCCTGATGCCTTTCATAGGATGTTTTTAACATTAGGATTTCCTATTTAGATACTAACCCAGCCTGACACTGCTTGCTTGCAGGGTGAGAGCAGGTAGACAACATGCTGCTTACAGTATGATTTATTTTTTATTTGGTAATACTTGTGTACTACTCAGTCTAAACAAGTCAAGGGAGGGGGGAAATCCAAGCAGTGAATATATAGCTACATCAAAGCAATGTAATACCTGATAATGATAGAAAAACAATAACAAATGGTTTAAAGAGACATTTATTTTCATATTAGAGAGCTGGAGTCCAGGGAATAGTTTAGTAATAATCAATGTTTGAAGTAGCAGGCATTTCTGCATTATACTTGTTTTATGTTATATCTATGCATTGAAGGATGCATACCCCACTTGTATATAGTTGCTGTATGAAGAGACATCACCAGTGGGAATATCTGCAGAAGCCATGGGCATCTGCACCATAAATTGGAAATCTTGTACAAATTAGACATCCTTCAATAAAGATTTTTTATGAGGGCCAAAAAAAAGATTTGACTGAGAGGATGTCACGTTTAGAAGCATGACAGCCCTTTTTCTGCAATTGTCATTGCAGTTTTTTTATAATTAACTGATTGAATAGCACTAAAATATGTGATATTCTTCAATCGAGATATAATTAAGAATTATTTTTTGAGCAACCACTCATTCTTCTTACTCTGCATTTTTTGTTTTGTTTTTCAAAACAGTTGAAGAATCAAGGTACCTATATATTCTCTCAAAAGCCAAAAAAAAGTATAGTCATTTTCAAGTTAAGACACCTGCTCTATTTTGCTACACAACTGGTCTGTTAAATCATTTCTTCTTTTACTCTTTGCCAAAGTTGTGGTTTTCACTTCCTTCCTTGTCTGCAGTGGTCTTTCCAATTAAGCTTAGATTTGAACTATTCTTCATAGTTGGTGCTGGATAAAGAGATCGGAATCCAAAACAAGCTGTAGCAGGGAGGTCCTCTGAGAAACTATGGAAAAAGAAACAAAACAAGTGATTATCATTTGACAGTTATTAATAATTAACCCAAATCTTATGCTGCCATTGTACTTTCTGCTACCTGAAGCTTTGAGAAATTGAATGTGCTTTTATCTGTTGGATGCAGAGAATCAGATATTGCTTTCAGAAAGTCACTCAGCAAGTTGATAATCTAGCTTTTTAGATCTGAAAAGCATGTTAAATTACAGAAAATGATTATTATTGACTGTTCCATAATTTAAGATTTAATGTAACATCTGTCACAATAGCTGGTAGAGGTGCCCTAATTACTGATTATGCTAGTGGTCAGTTTCTCACGCAGATCAAATGAAAAAATAAACTTCTGCAAGTAGCAACATCACTTTCCGTGCCTGTATTTTTATCATCATTCTTAAACTAGAGTGTGGTTGACTTTGTATGTGTGTGTGTGTATAGACACAAGGGGCATGTTTGTTAGCTTCCTCAGATTATGGTTCAAAGAGTCCTAGATTTTTCATTCCTATGCCTCATTAACTACATGTGCTCAAATCATTAAAGCAGGCAGTTAACTTGAAATACACTGAAATTAATCCCTGCAGAGCAAGAAGAAATTTTTACCCTGGAGGGTAACTGTATTACTTTCGTTATGGAGGGAAGCTTATTTTCTTTTCAATGCAGTGGCAGTGCAGCTTTCTCCAACTGATGCCTCTCAGATATGTGGAGCGTCTGTTCAAAAAAAATCACCACTGATAGGGAATTTAGATGTTCTAATGCTGTACCTCTGGAAGACTAAAATAGCTGTTGTGCTATAATCCCACACAGGTTCCCTAAAAATATAAAGAACAGTATGTTTAGTGTGCCTTTTTCCCAGTTATAAAATTGCTGCCTTTTGGAGGGGAAATCCATTACAGGGGCCTCTGTATTTTGGCTAACTTGTTCATAGTTGCCACCAATATGGGAGAGGAATCCATATTTTCCAATGTTGTTGATGAAACTGAAATTTACTGACAGGTTTCTTGGAAAACCAAATGGCCTTGGTCTTTATTTCAATGGTGAACAGATTGTCTAAATAGGACTGTGGCGCAATCTGATTTGAGTCTGTCCAAATTTGAAGTACTAGATATAATTGAGTTTTGTTCTGTTGCCCGTACTCATGGATGTCCTTTCAGTATATAAACTTCAGAGAAACTGTTCAGGCTGAAACTATTTGAACACTTTAAATCACAAGAGAGCAGATTCAAATTTTGCTTCACCTCAGGTAAATAATAATTTGATTTTGAATAATCCTGTTTTGTTTCCAACCTTTGGTTTCATCCGATCTATATTCCTGAATTATTTTTTATCTTTTCTTTTCTTTTAGTCACTTTACATTTTAAAGATGATGAACTGCAGCCTATAAACACCTGTGTGTACACACACACGTGTACACACACACACACAAAGTCATTGAGATAGTCATGAGGGAAGCATGCAGTGGAGTCCTCCAAGGTTCTGTCTTAGACCCAGTATTCTTCAACATTTTCATAAATGATTTAAATCAGGTGATAGAAGGAGAACTCATCCAATTTGCAGATGACGCTAAGCTGAATGGAATAACCAACATTTTAGAAGATAGGCTCAAGATCCAGAAGAATCTTGACACATGTGAACACTGGGCCCCATCCAACAAAATGCAATTTAGTTGTGAGAAAAGCAAGGTTTTATGCTTGTAAAATCTAAATGCACAGATATAGAATAGGTGGTACTTGGCTCAATAGCAGTACTTGTGAGAGGAATCCAGGAGTCCTAGTAGACAATCAGTTAAATATGAGCCAGGCATGTGCTGCAGCTGCTAAAAAAGTCAATGCAGTCCTGGTCTGCATCAACAGAGAGATAATATCAAGATCATGTGAGGTGTTAGTGCTGTTTCATACTGCAATGGTGAGACCACACTTGGATAGTGCATCCAGTTTTGGTCACTATGATACAAAAAAGATATTGAGACTCTAGAGCAACAAAGATGATTAAGGGACTGGAGTCTAAAACATGAAAAATGGTTGCAGGAAATGGGTATGGCTATTCTAATGAAGAAAATGACATGGGGTGACGTGATAGCAGTCTTCCAAGAGGCTGTCACAAAGAAGAGGAATCCAACCTATTCTCCAAAACACTGAAAGCAGGACAAGAAGCAACAGATGGAAACTTTTAAAAAAGACATCCAATTTAAGGAAAAAGTGACAGTGAGAAGAATTAACAAGTGGAATGGTTTGTGTCCAGAAGTTGTGGTGCTCCGTCACTAGAGGTTTTTAAGAAGAGATTAGACAACCATTTGTCTGAAATACTTGAGCAGGAGATTGGACTAGAACACCTCCAAGGTCCCTGCCAAATCTGTTATTCTGTTAATGCTGGCTCAGGTTCTGAATTTGAAATTGGAAAACCTATGCCAGATGCTGGTGAACCAGGAAAATTTAGGTGAGTTACTGGAACAAACATACAATGGATGAGACAAGAGAACTTGGAAATTAATGGAACTACTATAGTAGTTGACCTAATAAGTGTTCATATTGTCACCACACTTCATATGTCACCACTTATTAGGTCTACTATATATGGACAGAAAACTATCTACATTAAAAAAAACAGTTAGTTACCCAATAGTTCAACATAGTGAAGAGAAACCGCTCTTACAACCTGAGATAGACCAGCTACTCATCAATCCCAGATTAAAAAAAAACCAGAAGAACAACTGGATGTGTCTCATTAGGGATACTTAAAAGTAACTCTTGCTTGTCAGCCAGGAAGTAGATTTGTTTATGTCTTGGCTTTGCAAACTTTGGTTCAACAGAATACTGATGTTAAAGAGCTCAGGCATTCTCCCATGATATGATTGTCCCAGGATATTTTAATTGTCCAATGGGAAACTGGTCAATTGCAACCAATCATATCAAACTGCATATTGCTAATTGAAGAGTTATGTATTGCAAACCTATCCTGCCAGTGGAATTGCTGCTTATTTAAAGAAGGTTGGAAAATAAAGATAATCAGGATGTACCCAGGGCCCTTGGCTAGTGGTTCTTTTTCTCCATTCATTAAAATGCCAGGTTTTGTAATGGAAAGTTAGTTAGTACAACAAATCTCAGGAATACTTGAGTAAAATATTCACAATATGATGATATATCATCGGTAATTTGAATCTGATACGGACAGCATCAAATAATATATTGTTTTACAATATATTATATATTGTTTTAATACTGTTTCCCTAGAACAATCACACTTAATCTGGAGTTGGTTGTCCTAAATTGGCACATACAGTTTACGAGGCTTACTGAAGTTGTCATATAAAAGGTTACCCAATTATGTGCCAATATTTCAGATGCATTAATCAGATCCAGATGAGTACTGTTTACATAGTATTTCAATTCTTTCTTTTTATTCATTATTGTAAAGATACATTTTACCTAAGACTGTAAAACTTCCTTTGATTTTAATATTGTTGTTTTGTGGAAACAAAGCAAAATAATAGGAATGCATTTTTGCATCCGAATCTTTATGAAAATTTTGCAGTGAAATAAAGAGATTTGTTGTGGGTTTTGTAAAACAGAGGACTTGGGGTAAGCATATTTCATTTTAAGTCTCTTAAATCACCTGATGAATTATAGAGTTATCAGAAATATAATTGGTCTCTGATGAATAATAAAGCAGAGGAATAATTCCAGTTTACTCTAAGCTTCAAGATTATATTCCTGCATTTTTGGCAGAAATGCATTTTAGTTTAATACCCATTGTATGTTTACGAACATGCATTTTGCATTATTGTGTATTTGCTCTTTCTGTTTGTTGATATATTGCCACCTTTAAAAGCTGGATAGAAGCAATCTTGTCAAAGAGATTTTTCAGAATATATCAATGCACCTGTCTAGATTTTCTGCTTTATTCTTTTAAGAAGAGATATGTCCCTGTGGGGTTTTAAGTCATCATAAAAATAGTCCTAGGGTTTAGCCCAAACTGGAGGCCCCTTTTTCTTGTCCCTGGACTCTCTGATCATGATTATAGAAACTGATGGCGATATTTTTGCCTTTTTTTTAGTTGGAAAGTCATTGAAAACTGTTATGTCAACTTTAAAATTTAAAAAGAGACTCCACCAAATTCCTCCTAAAACCCTACTGTGAAAAATGGACATGCACACAAACCCACCCCTTGAAAAAGGAAGTATAGCCACCCGAGGATGCCCACCCACAGTTTCTAGTGAAACAGAAATAATATCAGCAGATGCTGCAAGGGAAATGAACTCCAGGACCTAAAGCCTTGCCTGGATTGGCTGTTTCTTTCTGTTAAATTTACGAGTGGCACTAAAGCTGGGTTCTTTGGCAATTCAGTTTTAGAACTCTAACTTAAAGTACGGGAAGAAGCAATGGATGAGAAGGAGTGGTGGGATTCAATTTTTTTTACTACTGGTTCTGTGGGTGTGGCTTGGTGGGCATGGCTTGGTGGGCATGGCAGGGGAAAGACACTGTAAATCTCAATTCCCTCCCCACCCCACTAACCTGTTTTCCAGCTCCGTTCTCCTGGGCAGGACAACAAAAGAAGACCCAGCCAATCAGCTGGGACTCAGGAGGCGGAGAGTAGATGGGGATGGTGCCAGTCAGAGGTGGTATTTGCCAGTTCTCTGAACTACTCAAAATTTCCGCTACCGGTTCTCCAGAACTGGTCAGAACCTGCTGAATACCATCTCTGATGAGAACTTATTTGGCATACACAGAAAAGGAAATATGCTAAACTCACATGGCCTGCTCATTTTAGAATATATCTCTGAATAAATGTGTCCAAGGCTACTCAAAGTTCTTTTTTTTAAACAGACTTTTGTAAAGGAATCAGCTTGTGGATTAAACCCTCTAGGTAATGATTAACTGGAATGTTTCTCCTGTAATCTACTCAGCCTACACACAGATAGACAGACAGACCCACATGGATGTTTGGGAAAGCTTCATTTTCAAGAGTTTGCCAAACGGGTTCCTAATCTAAGAGTCTCTATAAGCTGCTTCTCAAGAGTGAATGCACTTCCATGAATATTCAGGCTAGCATGGAAGAATTATTGGAAGTGAGGGTACCCTTAGAATCATTTTCCATGTAATATTTAGCATCCTGTTATACTTATCATGAGCCAAGAATTTTCTTTGGTATCCTGGCACTGTGACATCTAGGGTACTGAAGCCAAAAGCCTGTATCTTGAATTGAATCTGGATTAAAACTGGCAACCAATGAAGGCTTCCATGTACAATGAAGCATGTGGCCTGCAGCAAAAAAATAATGGACAAGGTATATTTAGATGTCACCAAATAGATATTATTTTTAATCAACTATCTTCTATTCATAGCGGACTAATCATTTTCTGAACAATCTATCTCAGAAGATTGAAGTTGTGAGATAAAATAAAGACAGGAAACCTCATGTAAGATGCATGGAGTTCCTAGGGAAAAGATGGTATATAAATCTAAGAATGTGAGCCAAATCTTTTATCCCAGATTTTAGAATGCAGTTGTAATTTGAAAGGAGACTAATACGTTGTCATTTGAAATCTGTTAAACTAGGAAACAAATTGTAGGAATGATTTATATCCTTCTCCTTTTCCCCTCCTCCCATTAAAGTTATAAATCATTTTAAAGATCATCCTTTAGAGGTTCTTTATGAACCATCTTTAAGGAGATGCTTTCTTCGGAAGCAATTACCTTCCTCTCAAAAATTCCCACCACAAGTTCCTCTATGACAGTTCTTGACAGCATCTTTCTTCTCTGTACCATCTCCAGATCCATTTCCTGAAAATGGAATGTTTGGTGCCTAACAAATGAAATTTCACACAATTCAGAAATAAGAGCTTGCTTCACGTCATGAAAATAAAAGTTAAAAGAATAAGATTAACATGTACAGTATATAGCAGGGATCAAAAGAAAGGGTTTCTGAAGCCACTCTGCATTTCCCCCCAAAATGTTCTGTGAAAAAGATCAGAAGGGTTACTGGCAAAAATTGTTTTGAAAATAGTACAGATGGAGCTTGTCTTATTAAAGCATTAACATTTCTTGAACCACATAATAAGCTTGGTCCTTCCAGGTCCTGTTCATCCCACTTCATTCCAACCCCAAGTAAAATTGCCAATGGTTAGGAATGATAGCAGTTTATACCAGTGATCAAAAAGCCCTAGATCTTTTCATGTATATGTGTAGGTATTGGTATAGGTATATGTGAGACCCCTATGGATTTTATTCCACTAGTCATTGCCCATAAGAGGCTGTGTCCATCCCTGTTTCAAGGCAGAAGTGATACCTACTTATCTACTTGCATTTGCATGTTTTTGAACTGCTAGGTTGTCTGGAGTTGGGGTGAGGATGGAAGCCCACCCCATCACACGCCACTCAAATCTCAAATCTGGACTGCCGTTTTCTAGCCAAAGAGCTCAGTGTCTTAACCACTGAGATCAGAAGGAAAGTTTAGCTATCCAGTGATAGCAACTGCTAGAGTCATTTTTTCTAGAAGGTCAAATTTATAGGCTAGATTTTTTAATCAACAAAAAGACTAATACGGAAATTTTCCCCATTTGGTTCTGTTTTTAAAAGAATAGAGTTTGTTAACAATTGATTCTTCTATTATTGATGTGGTTCTATCTTTCTTACCAAACAGTATTTAAAGTGGTTATGAAAAACAGTGTGGGATCATGAATAAGGACTTGGACAAGGGTTAAGTACATGTCCATTCTCAGTTCTTGCAAGTCATTATTTTTGAGACCAGGGTTAAGTACATGTCCATTCTCAGTTCTTGCAAGTCATTATTTTTGAGCCCATTATTTCACAGGATGTTCTAGGAGAGAGTTCTGTCATCTTGAATCCCAAGATGAAAAGAAAGATACAATTGGTAATAATGAAATAAAAATGCAAACCATATTTACAGTTGAAAAACCCATTAAACCTACAATGAGTTTCTCAGCACCCAATTTGCACTTGCTTGAATTTTGAATATCTCCCTACCAAAATACAACACAAAAACAATGCACTCCAACAAGCTCACTTTGCATAGATTTTGAAAAGTACAACGGCAATCAGCAATCTGAACTGTGCCCATCTGTTCTTGATTGAAAGATCCTTCTGGCAATGGCAAGAAATTTCTTGGCTTTTCCTTCTGTTTTCTTCTCATCTTTGCTAAGGCTTAACAAGATCTCTCTTCCACTTTTGCTTCTATGGGCTTTTTTTTTTTCTCCTTGAGGTTTGTTGCTGTTTCAGCTCACTGACATGCAGTCCCAACTTGTTATTCTCCTTCTCTAAGGGTCAGGTCTCAAGTTACATTTTCCGAGGAACAGAACTATGCTTGCCTGCAAATAAGCTTACACAAATGTGGTGGAATAAAAGGGATATTCAGATCTACTGAGTTTCCTTTGATGGGAAAGCATTCTGGTTCAGAAAACAGTTGTATGATTGTCAAGGCCATCTAGTTGTCAGAAAATCACAATAGATCTCTGTGTTAATAATAAATAGAAGGTACAGTAGAAGGTGTAATATTCTTGAGGGTTAATAACCCTGTATACCCATCCATATATTATCTGATTTAGTCGAGAGAAAGTCTAATAAAAATGAACATAAAATGACAGATTTCATGCATTTCACCTTCAACACATATTAGTCTATGCTGTAATACATGAGCATTCTCTCCTCTCAAGACAAAATAGTTGAATGTTCTTACTAGTTTTCTAGAAAGAAAAGCTCTTGGTAACATGTAAATGTGCCAGTTGAAATTGTAGCAAGACAGAATTTCTAGAACTTTCAAACAAAAAGTTTTGCATTCCAGTTCACCATTAACTAATGCCACTTCTCTAGCATATAAAGTATCACAGTGCCAAGTGGCCATCTGCTCTGAATAACTAATAAGGAAATTGTCCACAAAAGTCTCACTGAGGCAATTAATGAGAAGGAAATAGAGTAATTTATTTAATTAACACTACATTAGATGGACCTGGCTAATAAGCAGAAATGTACCTCATAGATTGCTGGGTGTTCTGTATTCCCTAATTACTTTTATCAACTATGAAAATACAGTGATAGGATCTTTACTTTGGAGTGTGAAGTGCAAAATAATATAGGTAAAACAATTAGTTCTCTCTCTATTTTCAGACTATCATTGAATACAGAACTTGGCTATAATAGTTGATAAAGTATTAGCATATCCTAAGATTTTTCCAACTTGTCACAGAAGAGTGGAATGTGTTTGGTTTATCAGAGGAAAAACTGGGGTTATAGTGAATCTGAGATCCTATAGCCTGGTAGACTTGCAAAATTATAGCCTAAAGCAGATGTTCATAAGACTAATTTCAGTATTGCTAAAGTGTCTTATTCCTTTAAAAAATGTACAGTATAACTAAATCGACCCAACCTATTAGATGAGGGAGCAGGTATGTTATGGGTTCCCTCTTTCAGGACAGTCCACTTAGCGCTGGGATGTCAAGCTCAATTTCATTGAGTTTCATCAGGGTTGTGTTTGACCTTGGGGGGCCAGGGGGCATGGCCAGCTCGACATCTCATTGAGGCTTCATTTTTGGTTGTGATGCCCTCTTGAAGCCCTCTGCCAGCAAAAACAGAACTTGGGAAGGGTGCACTTCTTCATTGCATTTGCAATTGTTGATCCTCCTGTTAAAAATGTTTCAAAATATTTTTGTGTGCCTCTTATTGTTTCCTTTCATTTTTTTGGTACAACTCTGTGCTTCTTTATTGTCTCATTCAAAAAGACCTACATTCTGAGGGAAGATTTCTTTTCCCTAATAGCTTCTTTGACATTGCATATTGAATGTATTTGATTTTGGGTTTTTTTCTGTCTGTGCTATAAATCTCACTCACTCTATCTATCTATCTATCTATCTATCTATCTATCTATCTATCTATCTATCTATCTATCTATCTATCTATTTCCAGGTGTATTATGGGAATTTTAGTCTTAATTTTTAGTTTCAATTTTCCCTATACTCATTTGTTCACTTTGCTTATTTTTGACAGCAAAGATTCTGTTTGATAAGTTTCCATTTATATAAATTAAACCTGATAGTACTATTTCTGACTGGCTTAACAGCACATATATCCCACATATATATGTGCTTCTGATTTCTACTAATGTTATTACTTCTAAATTTCATTTAGAAATATTACAGATCCTTGCTTTGTGATCATTTGAAGTTATGACAGATGTCCCCAGAACTAATCACTACCCAGTTCCAAAATTCTGGCAGTTGCAGCCTGTCCTCCTCCCTGTTGGTATCTGCAATTTTCAGTGTTTTTTGCCATTTTTCAGGGTGTACTTCCATTTTCTGGCAAATTGAAGAAAACTGGTTCACTTAACAACTGTGGTGCTCACTTAACAACCACTGCAGTAAAGGTCATCAGACTGGGCACAGTCTCATGGTGACTCACCTAACAACTGTCACAACTGACGACCATCATTCCAGGCTCAATTACATTCATAAGTTAAGGACTACCTGTATGCATTTGGGATGATGAGAAATTCAGTCAGAGCAACAGCAATAGCAATAGCACTTAGACTATGTACCACTTATATACCACTTCACAGTGCCCTAAAGCCCTCTCTAAACAGTTTACAGAGTCAGCATATTGCCCCTAACAATCTGGGTCCTCATTTTACCAAAGGATAGAAGGCTGAGTCAACCTTGAGCCAGTGAAACTCGAACTGCCAAACTGCTGGCAGCCAGCAGTCAGCAAAGGTATCTGCAGTATTGCATTCTAACCATTGCACCACCGCAGCTCCTAAATTATGCAGCCTAAATTAATTTACTTTAAACTATAACACACATTTTTGCCATTTCACATACATTTTAAACCATGCTTAATTTTAATGAAGATTTCATGAAACAAATTAGCCAATCAAAGTTTCAGATTCATGTGTTTTAAATATTTTAGTTCAAAGTTAATCAGAGTTGATAGGAATTTGACGTAACATTTTCCAAACTTCCCTTCAACCTTCTGCTGGAGAAAAGAGACTGAATAGAAAAGAGAGTGCTTTGGTAGCTCCATCCTCATAGCAACATAAACTATAGCTTATTGCTAGAATGAAACCCAGATTCTCTGTTGGTTTGCATTTCCAGGAGTTACTAAAAAAAATTTCATATACAGTAGCAACAACGGTCAATCATTTAAATAGCCCTCTTCACTCCCTATTTTTCTCTCCTCTTACCAGATTCAAGGATATAACATCATTTGCTGGGATTGAATTATTTTAATGTCATATTCTAGGTTTGAAGCTGCCAAACCTCACAGCAAGTCTTGGCAGCTTACAATGAAGTATACAATAATAACTTACATCAAAGAAAATAAGATACAGCTGACTGGAGATGCAACCCAGAACATTAAAAGACACATACACACCAAACCAAACCAAATCCACAACCAAACAAGGAGCTCAACCACCATCCTAACCCAAGGCCTGAGAGAATAATCATATTTCATCAGGTTGTGTAGGTGGGAGCAGATCTCCAGAGAATTCCATTCAAAATTCTATCATTCAAAAGGGTACCATCCATCACTGAGATGGCATGCTTCCTTTCTCTTATAAAATGGCTTAATGTCGTATTGTAGGTTTGAAGCTGCCCAACTCCATAACAATTCTTAACAGTTGACAATGAACTAAAGTTACAATAAAAGGATCTGAAGCATGCTCACTCCAGTTGATCTTACCATTGAGATCAAAACATATGGAGATGGGTGTTCCCTTAAGCCCACATTGGGTTGCTAGTATTTGCATCTGCCTTTGGAAACTAAGAATGGTCCTTGGTTTTCCATCCCTCAAAGCTTCTGCTCAAAAGAGGCCATTAGGTGAGAATTTATCTGTATTTTAAAAGTTCATTCAAAGGATTCCTTTTTAAAAGTTCTTTAAAGACTGTGTTGGGAATTGGTTTCAGACACTTTGTGTGTGTGTGTGTGTGTTTGTGTGTATGCACTAGCTCCTACTGATAAACAGTACCTCTGTTTTCATTGCTCTGTTGTAGTTTGCTTAAAAGAGAAGGTCTCTTTTATATTTAGAGACTTTCATGACTCCTTGCCTTCCATCTTCCATTTAGTGTCTATTCCAGGACAATTCACTGAGCTTTCAGATCACCGACTGTCTTCTCTGTACAGATATACAGTCTTTACATGACATCTCTGGATAGCTTTGGGGGCTCTGTGGTCTACACTTTAAAACAACTAGAGCACAATTGAAAGCCTCTCAACTCAATTTAATTCTTGCTCCTCTTGGGTGCCTGAAAATATATGCTAGGAAATCAGTGATGCAGATGATCATACTTGTAGGCTACTTATATAGCAAATGACATGTTTTGCTAAAGCATTAGCCTTTTTTTAACCAGATTCTGCAAACAGAAAGCTGTAAGAGAAGAGAAGCCTGTTTGTTTGCAAATACTATCAGCATGGCATCTTGTACATTTCTGTTTGACACTGCCAGACTCCCTAAAAGGCAGCTCCTTCAAATTGAGTTTTAGAGTCAGTCCCCTAATATTAAAGAATACATTAAGACATTTTTGTGATTTACAAAATTCCATGCATGGAATATATTATATTCTATGATTTAAAGGCTGAATAAATAACCATCATGAATAAAGAATGATAGAATCCATGCCATCTGCCATACAAAAAGACATCTTCCTGAAAACATCTTGAGCTTTGTAATTGTAGATAAGGGAAGAAAGTACAGTGCAAGGGAGTCCACCTGAAACTGAATAGGGAGAAGTTCTTTGGATTGGCTCAGCAAAAAAAGGGAAGGGAAGGGAAGGGAAGGAAGAAAATTGATATGAGAAATCCTTTTAAGTTGCACTCTGATTAAAGCATCTATAACTGCATATTTCTCGATGTCAGCTTTATATTATGCTGTTTAATGGAGAAGCAAGTCTATTTTTTTCTGAATAGAGCCACATCTCTACATTCACTATCAGAACCTGCATGATGAATGGGGTTGAAGCAAGGAATAATAAGGACAGCAATTTCTTCGATACCTTTTTCTCTGTCCATGAAGCAGAAGTCTGCAGGAAAGGAACAGATAGTCCCTGACTTGATGTATGCCAGAGAACATTTGAAATTAAGTCATGAAACCAGTTTATTATTCCTGGTATTTCTGTTGCTGTCATTTCAACAGTGCCCCATTTATTGTTCCTGTTATTTTAATGTAAACTGTCTGGTGCCTAGAGCCTGTAAGGTTTGAGACAATGAATAAATTGCATAACTGCAATTGCAAATTGCATAAAGCTAATCCAAGGGCTGTATGTAGCCCAAGGAAGGCAGATTTTCCATCCCATACACTTATGACACACACAAGCACACAATTCTCTTATATTGCACATGTACATGAAGCATACTCTTAGTTTCTTTGTTACGATGAGGCTGTAATTGTAACATCCATTATAACTGCCTAAGCAGACCAAAACAGCAGGGTTGTCGAAACAAATTTAAAATAGTTAATGATCTCAGAAGAATTATCTTTACATTTGGCAAACGTTATAGCTGTGAATGGTTCTCAAGTGATTTAGAAGAAATATTTTAGACCTCTTCATTATTCACTGAGACAGGATGACTTTTTTCAGGATTGTGTATGAGGCTGAAAAAAAAAANACAGGATGACTTTTTTCAGGATTGTGTATGAGGCTGAAAAAAAAAAAGATCCATTTAAAAAAGATAGATTCTCTCTCTCTCTCTCTCACACACACACACACTTAAATTTGTATTTAAATGCACACAAGAACACACACAAACATTTTGCATAATAACTGCTTATCCTGAATTCCTAACAGATGTGTGCAGATTTTTTCCCCCCAAAAAGAACCCTCTTTCTATAAGAATAATACCAGCTCCTTTGAGTCTGTAGACTGTCCTCTTCCTTTTGAAATTCTGGAGCACAGAACATTTATGGAAACATGCTTGACACTTTTCTTTTAAATGAGAAGCCAAAAAATGGAAAGTCCTCCTTTTGTAGATGCTTATAGAATTCTAGTTCAAAGCCTCAACAGAGATTCAGGGTGATGGCAGAGGTTATATCAAAACAGAGAAAAGAGAGACAGAAGTGAATTGCTTCCATTGTAATATCTCAAGGGGGCTGTACTGTAGCAGCCTGCTGAATGAAATGAGGGTGACCCTCCATCTTGCAATAAATACATCAAAAGCTTTTTCCCCTTCTCTCTGCCTCTAGATGAGTTCTGTTCATTTCATTTATTCTCAAGTTGCTTGAGAATTTTTCCTTCAATTTATCTTGAGTGTTTCAAACTTATTTTTTTAATGTTTGTGTCTATGTGTGTGTAGGGTGTGTGTGCTACTAGTGTTGCTTTATTATTACATATCTTCCCCATCATGCTCGAGCCTTCCTGGCTGATCCGTACTTCCCAGGAAAAGGAATTCCTTTATAACCTCCTCCTTTGGGACTTATAATGGAAAGATGCAAATGGCTGGAGAATTTTTATGCATTAACAGCAGAATACTAAACCCACTGTCCCAAAAGTCAGGTTGAGAAATGCTCCTTGGTATCTAAAGCCTTTCTCCATTTTGTAAGAAAAGAGAATAATGTACTGATCCAGTAAACTTCATGAAATAGCTAGTCCTTAGAGAAGCACATATTTACCTCATCCGGGTATTACAATAGGTAGTTTCTCTGCTGAGTTTCTGAATTATACTTTTAGTAGTTTCCAAAAGCCCTGGTTTAGCTCTTCTTAATGAGGGATCTGAATTTACTTGCTATTTTTATTTTATCATATTATTTATTTATTTGATTTGTCAATCACTTACACGATAATAGATATAAGAATAAACCTGAGTATGAATACAGGAAATAGGTATGAATAAATGGGGACAATAGGACAGGAATGGTAGGCAGGATTGTGCGCTTATACACATCCCTTACAGACATCTTAGGAATGAGATAAGGTCAATAGTGGATAGTTTAAAGGTAAAGGAGTGGAGGTTTGAGGATGTAACAACAGAGTATTCTAGGTATTGACCACTCTGTTGCTGAAGTTGTACTTTCTGCAATCAAGTTTGGAGCAGTTTACATTGAGTTTGTATCTTTATGTGCTCTTGTATTGTTGCCATTGAAGCTGAAGTCGTCATTGACTGGTGGGGCATTGTAGCAGATAATTTTGTGCACTGTACTTAAGTCCAACTGTAGATGGCATAATTCTAGGTTGTCCAAGCACAAAATCTCAAGCCTGGTGGTGTAGGGTATTCTGCTGCGAGCAGAAGAGTGTAGTACTCTTCTTGTGAAATACTTCTGGACTTACTCAATTGTATAAATGTTCGATTATACAGTGCAGATTTCAGACTGATGAGCTGTATTCACGTATTGGTCTAGCAACGGTTTTGTATGTCCTAGTTAGCAATTCAGTATTACCGGAGGAGAAGCTTCATAAGATTAGATTAACAACTCTTAAAGCCTTTTTGGCAATGCTGTTGCAGTGAGTTCTGGCACTTAGGTTGTTGATATGAGTACCCCAAGGTCCTTGACAAAGTGAAGGTCATCAATGAGGTCATATCCACCTAGCTTGCATTTGGTGTACTGATTTCTTTTACCAATGTGGAGGACAGAGCATTTGTTGGTCGAGATTTGGAATTGCCAATTGTTTGACCATTCAAACACATAATCAAAGTCACTTTGAAGGATGGTAGCATTGTCGGTGGTGTTGAATAGTTTTACACCATCAGCAAAGAGGACACATTTGCTTATAAGGTGATCACAAAGGTTATTTATGTAGTGCATAAAGAGTGTGGGTCCTAGAACGCTGCCTTGGGGGACACCACTGTTAATTATTCCTGAACATACCTACTATTCCTGTCTCCTACTTTCTCCACAACAACTCTGTGAGGTGACCTGGCTGGCAGATGTCTCTGGCTGTGATATTATCAGATAGTGTCAACACTAGGAATGGAGAGAGGATGGATTTCAGAAAGGAGTCTTCTCAATTCAGAAACAATCAAAATTACAGTATAACTGTTACAAATGAAACTTCTTGATCAGAACACACCTCAGTGTGTATTAACAAATCCTTCAGGTGTGCAGCTATGCCCCGGTTGTCCTTCAAAAATGTTTGACTCATCCTGTGTAGCCTTTGAACTTTCTGTGGAAGATAATATACGTGTAGCTGTTTTCCTTCATTTGGTGCCTTCAAGGACCATGCAGAAACCTGCTATGACTCAGTGTCCCAGTTACATTACCAGTGTTATGCCCAACTGGTGTCATTTATGTGTTGAGTTAACTCTCTTCCCTAACTTCTCTATAATAACTTTCAAACTAGCACTAGTAGAATAGCAACATGGTAATTTCAGCAACTTCCTTCAAACCAGGGGCAGACTCACTCTGTAAGAGACCTCCAAGGAATCAGTAAACAATATCACCACATCAAGGGAACATGCTATGCAAAATGGTTGGCAAAATGTTTGAATGATGATGGAATTTGTGGATAGAAAATGGGATGTCTTGGGTTTTGAGGTATTGCTATGGGGCACATCAATTGCTGAGGGGTGCATAAGGCTCACTGATTATTGATTCCTCCCCTAACGAATTGGCTTGTGAATTCATAAATATCCTGGATCATTAGCTATGGCTCCAGTTTTTAGTGCAGGCTCATAGCTAATTACTTGTATTACCTTCTTACACATTCCATTAACTTATCAAAAAACAATGCAGCTCCCACTTCTTCCCACTATCGTTTTTTCATCAAAGAAGATACTTCCTCACAGGAGCCAAGGAAAGACAGCAAACAGATTAGATGGAATGAATGTAATATGAATGAACTAGAGAAAGGCACAGTAGAGCTTTTCTCTGCAGTTGAGCGAGCGAATTGCAAGCTGGTTGAATACAAATCAAGAGATGAAGAATTGCAAGAGGCAGCAGACTGGTTATTCTTGGCTGCCAGCAAATCATTTAAGGGGCAGTTGGAGAAAATCCAATTCTTGTTCTCTGTTTCACCTCTTTAAAAAAAAAGATTGTCAATGTACTGGGAGTATAGATGGGAAAAAGATCTACATCAGGAGCCTTGCAATTCTGAATTAAGCTAAATTTCTTTGAAGAATATCTTAAGTAGTGGGAAAATCTCTTGGCCTTGTTAAGGATGAATGAAAAGATAGTCTTTCAAATTTCTTGTTGATATTAAAAGCTGAAAAGGGAAGGAAGAACAAATTATGTGGAATACATATGACATTTGTCAAAATGTTTAAAACTACAGCATTAAAGATTTTTAAAATTTTTAAAATGCTTAAAGAGCACCTTTCACTGGGCTAATTGAACCTCACTGCTGTATTTAATCTGAAGAACTTAAAGTTGACTACTATATCTAATATTGTCAGACTTCAGTCCTTGATAGAATTACACCAGAACCATCTTGTGAAACTATCTAGAAAACAGTCACTGAAGAAATTGTACTAATGCTGGAATAATCTAATTTTACTTTCTTTGCATGAACGTTTTCTGAAACATTTTAAAAAGTAAGTGCTGAAGAATCCACAAGCCAATGGCTAGTAGCTTTTCGTCACTCATTCTACTTATTTTGAGGCATATTTCTCTCATGCGCCACCCTTATTGCTTTCAGTAACTGATCTTTTACTTCATTCTATCACATTTCTATAATTCAAGCCTATTTACTTTAACATGCACTTTCTCAGAGTCAGCCAAGATGAAAGAAACTATAGGTAGTTCTTTTAACTTATGGCCATTCCATTAAAAAACATTCAAATTTACACTGGCACTGAAAAATATGACTTACAGCCAATGCTCGCTCTTATGGCTATTGCATCCCTACTGTCATGTGATCAAAAATTAATGATTGTGGGCCACCAACATGTATTTCCAACAATTGCAAAGTTCTCTCTCCCTCCCTCCCTCCTTCCCTCCCTCCCTGTCTCTGTCTGTCTGTTTGTCTGTCTCTCTCTCTCTCTCTGTCTCTCTCTCGCTCTCTCCCTCCCTCTCTCTCTCTGTGTCAGGGTCAGGGTCACATGATTGCCACTTGCAACCTTCCCAAAGGGCTTCCAACAAGCAGTCAATACAGGAAGCTAGATTTGCTTAACAACCATGGTGATTCACTCAATGATTATGGCTTCCTAAACTTTGTTCATAGCTGCCTCTTTTACTCTTCCAGTTAGAATCCTGGCAAATACTTTCCCAGGCATAGGTAACAAACTCCTTCCCTGTAGTTTTGGCATTCATTTTTTTAAGTGTTCTCCTGTTTAGAGGAACTGAATAACAGATTAATAGAATAACAAAGTTGGAAGAGACAATGAAATTCTTCTAATCCAAACCCTTGCTCAAGCAAGAAAGTCTATACCATTTCAGACAAATGGTTGTCTAATCTCTTAAAAACTTCTAGTGTTGGAGCATTTACAATTACTAGAGGTAAGTCGTTTCACTGATTAATTGTTCTGTCAGGAAATTTCTCCTCAGTTCTAGGTTGCTTCTCTCCTTGATTAGTTTCCATCTATTGCCTCTTGTCCTGCCTTCAGGTACTTTGGAGAATGGCTTGACTCCTTCTTCTTTGTGGAAGCTTCTTAAATATTGGAATGCTATTATCATGTCATCCCTAAACCTTCCCTTTCATGAGACCAGACATACACAAATTCTGCAATTGTTCTTCATATGTTTTAGCCTTCAGTTCCCTAATCATCTCTGTTGCTCTTCTCTGCATTCTTCCAAGAGTCTCAATATCTTTTTTAAAATGTGGCAACAAAAACTGGATGAAATATAATAACAGTATTTCTCTAGTCATAAAGTACGTAGATCAAAAAAAATTGCACTGGTACTCCATAAATGAATCTGTTTAAATCTTTCTCCATTCACACCCATTATGTTATTCTTCTATTCACCGTTCCCACAATGTTCATTACTTCCTTTTCATTCTTATTTCTTGCATGCTTACATTTGTAACACCACTTTTCATTTCACTCATTGACATATGACTGTCATACCCACACCCGACTCTAAAATAGTCCTTCAAGCTTTCCTTCACTTTGGTTTTATGCAAATAATTTCACGTGTCTTGTTCTTAATTCCAGTCATTCTCTTGGAGGTTCCTCATTTAAAGCTTTCCACATAGTTCCCCCAAAAATATTTTTATTTCTATAATAACCATTCTGCATTTTCTTTGCCTTTGTTAAATTCAGCTGTTCTTTGGCCTTTCACAGCTTCTTTTGCAATTATCTTTTTTTTTCTTGATATATACAGTATCATTCGTGCAGCAATCATTCTCCTATACAATAGGGTTTTTTTGTTTTCCCTTCATAATTCTACCAAGTAATTTTTTCATACTTATTTGCATAATGCTCTATAATTAACTAGATATTTTCACAATGTTCAGTGTAACACCTTTCCTACATCTATGCTCTATTCATTATTTGGAGAGAGATGTCTAATAGTAATTTTTCACACATAACAAAGGCCTTATTTTCCTTAACATTTACACTTATTTCATTTCCTTTTTTCTTTTCCTTTCCTCTTTCTTTTATGTCCTTATATTTCCAAAACGCATTTTTGATACTACCAGAAAATGGTTGCATTCAGAATTGCTGCTCACTCTTGTATCCTTCAAGTATTCTTTTACTCTTTCATGGAAAAAGGGAAATCAGTCATGCTTTTTCAATTAAATCCTTTTCCGTATATATGTTCAAGTGGATTTGTCCTAACTCCAATATTTGAAGCATACATTTTTAAGCAGAATCCTTTTTTTTAAAAAAAATGTATCAATTTCAGAAAAGGATAAAATACAAAAAAGAGAGGAAAAAATGGAGTTGTTAGGGAAAAGAAAGATTACAGAAAAAGCAAAATCAGGAGTGCAAAGAGAAAGAAAAAGAAGAGAAAAAGGAAATGGCCAAAAAAAAGGAATAACTTCTATTTTCCTTAGTATAAATACAAATATAAAATAGATTGGCCTCTTGCTGTAAAACCAATAATGATACACATTATTTCTAGAATCATAAACAGTTCTAATTGTCAAATCCCCAAATTTTCATTTTTTTTTTTACTCTAGCAAGAAATGCAACAGTTGTTTCCAAGTTAAAACAATATTAAAGTCTTTTCTTTACTCAGAGTAGTCAGTTTTGTAATGTCAGCCAATCCATTCTTTCATTGTAGACATTTGTAAAACCTTCCATCTCTCTTCACACAAAAATCTCACTGCTATTGTCAAGCATAGAAATAAAGTCTCATATTTTTCTGGTGCCATTTCCTGCTTATCTGGATGTTGGCTGCTGGAGAGGATATGTTCTGATCATTTCGTTTCCTTCTTAGGTTTCTTATTCTCTCTTTCAGATGGCAAGTTAACATGATTCATTTTCTATTTATCCATTGATGACTGATTTGTCTGAATGCCAAACTTCCGTATTGTTTTGGAATTTTGCTTAATTTTCCAATTCAAATTATGATTGAATCTCTCTCTCTCTCTGTTATGAGATAAAGGACGTTTCAATGTGATTCTTCTAACTGCTAGTTGATGCTCATGGATTTGCCTATAAGTGTTGAACCTTATGATTCTTGATGAATGTATCTTTTCTTTTATGTACACTGAGAGCATATGCACCAAGACAAGTTCCTTGTGTGTCCTATCACACCTGGCCAATAAAGAATTATATTCTATTCTACTTGTCTTCTGCCTGTCTGTCCTACATAATGGCTGTTATAATCCTTACCATGTATGTTTCTAAAGAAAGGATGTCAAACTTGCGATGACAAGTTGTTGTCATGTGATGTATCACAACTTTCCCCCCCTTTGCTAAATCTGGATGGGCATGGGCAGCATGTGATGCATCCTGCCCATGGACTGAGTTTGACACCCCTGTTCTAAAGGACTCCTGCTTTTTCTTCCTGGGCTATAATATATTTTAATTAATTCAAGATATTTTTATAGGTCTTTACTGGGTTTGTTTGCTACAATGATCCATGTGGTTGTAATAATCTGTTATTGTTCCTGAGATACTAATTCGTCCGGAGATGGTTTCTAGCTGTTTCTCACTATTTGCTGGCTCAACTCTGTTTTTCTATTTCACACTGTGTAGTTAGTATCATCTTTATATAAAATGAGCTCTGCAAAATTCAGAATTCAGAAAGATTTTTTATTTGGCTCTTGCCTGCTTTCAAAAGCATGAGATATTCCAATGGACTATTTTTGCCTGTTCTGTAGAACCATTCCAGTGAACTGCAGTTCAAACCCTTTAATGGGAATCAGTCAATTGGTTTTTTTGGAAAAGGAAATAAGAGGAAATTTAGAGAAACACACTATACGGAAGGAACAAATAAGGAAAGGGGGAAATCTAGGTGTAGATTTTGAGCGTCTTATCAAAAATATTCACAGCAATAATATTATGTTCCCTCCTGATGGCTGGAGTACTACTTGGTAACACAAACATCTGAGATAGAAAGAAGGAAGATGGGATGTTTCCCTTTTGTTCCCTGTGCTACTGAAATCCTGGTGATTGAATGAACCACGAGGTATTTTTATAATAGTATTTTTCTTTAGTGAGCCATTAGGAATATCTAGCTTTTTAGCAATGATATCCATCACTTGCTCAAGTCCTGTAATGCAAGTGGTTTGCTTTAACTGTTTATCCATTTGCTCTTTGCTTTGCTGTTTGGTTTAAAGCCAGTATCAAAAAAATGTAATCTCTGGTTGCTGAATAAATAGAAGATACATCTTTCTCCTAATCCTGTTTGCTGTGTGGTTAGGTGTAAGTACAAGAAAGCTTTTATTCCCATCTATTGGGAAGCCTGTGACGTTTTCTTGCAGATTTGTATATGAAAATAAATTAAGTCATCAGTATGTACTTGAGGAAGTGTAGCAGACAGTTATTGAACAAGGAATGCAGAAATTGTGTCAGCTTTGTAATCAGAAATTGCTTCTATTAATCTAGCAAAAATATAGCTAAGGCTCTTTCCCTTTATTGTACATCTAGAGGGGTAAGAAGAAAGCTAACCCTACATGATGCAAAATGCCTCTGCATCTAAAACCAGGAATTCAAAGTTAGAGAACAGACTTCCAAATAACTTACAAAAAATTAACATTGTTATTTTTTCTTTGATTACAGCAGCTCTAATTTGAAGGCTGGTACAACCAACTCGTTTTGGAAATATATTGTCCAAGCAAATAATCTAATACAGTATTGTTTTGTACAGTGAGATCTGCAAATAGTAAAAAACAACAACCTCAAGGTGTCAGCTGCGACAATCTTAATAATGGCCACCCTCTTGCCTTTTTTTGACCACCTCCCGAGATAGATGCCCTTAGTTTTGCTTCATATTTTAATCAGGCTGCATAGAGCAAAGCAGAAGATCACTAAAAATGAAATGATATAAGCCACTTTGCAATTGGAGGGCGGAGAAAAATTGAGAGACTTAAATGGTACATTGGAACTTATGTTTTGTTGTCCATTTTCACTTGTTCTATTTTTAAAAGCAAATATTCTTCATTCTTTTCAATAGATCTATCTGCAGCTGATATTTAGTGTCTGTCATGCCCCTGTTGGAATTTGAAACCGAGGGAGAGGTGGAACAGCTGACAGGGAGCGGGAGTGTGGCTCCGGTGGCTGTGGAGGAAACTGGGGAAGGGCACAGTCTGGCTGGGAATTCAGAGGAAGACCCAGGCCCAACCCCTCTTCATCCTAGAGCATGCAGGGAGGAACGGATAAGGAAGCAATGTGGGTTACGGGGGAGAAAAAGTCCCTGATTTCCTTCATTAACTGCAGCTGGGAAAACAGGGTAATGAGGGTGTTTGCGCACAGCTCCTTGCTGGAGGCAAAGCGTGAATTATTTTGCTTTGTCAAGTCTTATCTGAGTTTTGATGTCTTCCCAACTGCATGTGTTTCATTATCTTTTGAAGCCTTCAATTCCTTATCCTGCCCTTTCTCGTTAATTGCTGCAGTATGGTTTGTGTTGGTTTTTATTTATAATTTATATGTACTTAGGGTTTGGACGGAATTTCTTCCCTTTAAAAAACTGTTCCTGGGAGAGTTTTTTCTCCAGCCAATGATAACTGGACATTGGGGCCAAGTTGGAGGTATTAAAGGGACTTTACCTATTTTTGTGACTTTGTTGCTTTTGTGCCACACCCCGGGTCATCAGTGTCTCAGAGACATGTTGATTTGAAAATATTTTGAAGGAATATGTTTGCAGCAGGAAAAATTTCACGAAGCAGACTTTTTAATGCAAACTTTAGATTGTTTTCTTGAACAATATAGTCCCGAAAAGAGTTGATTGCATCATTTAAAAACCACCATATTGAAAGGTCAGGCTGGACGATGAGAAACTGGATTCTATGGGGGATGTGATGATGAATATGTTTTTCGCACTGAGTTTTACAATCCAGAATTTGCATTCTGAAGTGAAAAAATCCAGCCACTGAATGTGGAGATTGTCAGATTTATCAGTAGGCCAGATTTCATTCTTTTCTCTCATGAAGAAAAAACAAAAACCAGGGCCGCTGAAAAATTGCCCCTCTCTGTCTCTGAAGCCCCTGTCACACAGCACCAACGGATGGAAAGAGGATGTAAAACGGAGAGAAACACTTGCCAT
>BHFT01005194.1:0-30024 GCA_004320025.1 Laticauda laticaudata
GTAGAACACCAATCAGATTCGAGTATTTGTGGACCAATGGGAATAGAGTATTTGGAGTATGCTAATATGTAACACCTAATATAGAGTTTCTGAAAGAAAGGTACAGTTTAAACACAGTTCCTCTGCCTTCCTAGGAAATAGCAAGAAAGCAACTTTACTTGGAAGTTATAGTAGCATTCTCCAACTTGGAAGCATCCTGATATGTTGGACCAAATCTCATAATTCTCATCCAATATGGGCCAGATACTGGATGGTGTCAAATTGGAGAAGGTGAGGTTACACGTAGGAAAATCTTTTGCTCTCCTATTGAGCTCAGCAACTAATCTACCTGTTTCCTTGATGTCTATAAAGTTTCTCAGTCATCCAGGTCATGGTTGTCCCAAAGGTGCTTTTTTTTTCAAGAGGCAACTGGACTTTCTTGGTTTTTCCTTGAAGACATTTCACTTCTCATCCAAGAAGTTTCTTTCTCTCTGAAGCTTCTTGGATGAGAAGTGAAACATCTTCAAAGAAAAACCAGAAAGTCCAATTGCCTCTTGAAAAAAAACCCCACCTTTGGGACGACCTGTCCCCTCCCATCTCCTCTTTTAACTCATTATTCAATATCTATTGATCAAATGATGGCAAATTAGGAAATGCTAGCCTTGGGGCACTGGTCTTAGAAAGCAAAGCAAAAAGGGCAGCAGCCAGAGGAGTGGAGGTTCAATTTGCAAACACTGAGAGATCCACGGATAAGCCTTCTTTGGGCTGATAATTATCCTCCAGAGAAACCCAGCACTTTCTACCCCAATGGCAACTTTTAACACAAGGTCCCCACTTCCTTTCTAATATGGTATTTACTGGAGATGGGCTGTTACCATGGCAATTGTTCTCCAGGGTCTGAACTGCCCAGGAGGCTAACCTTCCCATTTAAGCAAAATTCAGAGGTCTCATTCAGCAGCTCTGAAGAATTAGCTGCCCAGCGAGGGAATTGGATTTTGGAAAATGGAAGTGAGAAGAAGTAGATTTTCTCAGCCCTTTGGGATAAAGAAGCTGGCCTTGGCTTTGTTTGCCCATGGGGTTTGGTGGTTTTTTTTGTTTTTTTGTTTCGGGGTTTTCTTGAAGTACAGAGGTGTGATTGAGCATCTAACATTTCAGTCTCTTGCCGTTCAGCTTGCTGGAACTAAACAGGCCTGAAGGGCCCCCAGGAGGAGCTATGAATCTAATATTCCTCAGGCGGCGTTAATACCAATGGCAGCCAATGCATTGCTCTAATCTTTTCCCATTTTGCTTGTCTGCTACAGGATCTGACCTCCCTTTCAAACTTTGAAGGCTGAGCCAAGCGGAGGCGGCAGGTTTGGCTAGAGATGAAGCCCCAGGAACAGTTGCCTTCACACTGATGAGAGAGTTCAGGCCGCTTCCCTCTTTAGCATCATCTTTGTAACCCAGACCCCACCCCACCCCTCCACCCCCGATCCAATCCAATGGCTTCCAGGTCTGCCACCAGCTTCCCATTTCACGTCTGTGCCAGCCGGTGGGCAGATTTAGATGTTCTGTTTATTTAAACAGCTTTATACAGAAAGAGCTATGTGGCAGCTAATCAGCTATATCAAGTACACAAAATGATTTTCTTTGGCCCAGAAAAGACTGGACCGGGGAGGGTGGGACATCAATCCAAGTTTGACCTAGAATTATCGCAGTCACTTGCTCTTCCTGTAGTAGGAGCTTCTTCCCCAAGTGGCTTATACACAGAAACACATACAGGGAGACCAACCTAAGTGCTAAAAGAGGTGATAGAATATATCAGGTAGTGATATTACACAACAGGTTAGTTCGTACCCAATGGGTATTGATGCTGCATATGGATCCCCTTTTCCAGAATAAGGAATTATTATGATTGGTTGCCCAGTCAACCATGTTTAGACTGGATTTGCCATTATTATCTACCTATTGAGTCCTTCCTCCCTAAGGCCCTGGGCTAGGCAGATGTTGTTCTTTGATGGTATTAAGTATTGTTGCAGGATGAAAGCTGTTCTCAGTAAATCTGCCTTTTGCAATTGACTGTTGATGATTTATCAACACCAATGGTGTTCAATTGGTTCACCTATTAGTATTGGTAACATCTTTGTTTTCTTTTGCCACAGTCATTCTACTTCTATTTACAGGTCTTTATATTATTATTCATTATTATTATGGAGCTGCCCAACTCCCAGCAATTTTGGATGATTTACAAATTGTTAGAAACAGTTTAAAGCATGGAAACAATGACAAACTGAATTGGGAATGCTAGTCTCTATCTTACAGGATATGTTCTAGTCCCTTTTCCTGATGGAATCCTCCAGAATAACCTTCATACGCATAAATACTTAAGATGTTGGAAAACAATAGTCCTCAACTTATGACTAGAATTGAGCTCAAAATTTATGTTGCCAAGTGAAAAATTTGTTGAGTGAGTTTTGCCCCCATTTTATGACTTTTCTTGCCACAGTTGTTAAGTGAATCTTAAATTGTTAAAAAACTTAAATCTTAAGTTGTTAAAGGCCCTGTCACACTGCCCAACGGATGCAAAACAGACACAACGGACGAGAAAAATGTTCCATCCGTTGTTATCCGCTCTCAGAAGGGGCAAAATTTGCCCATAACCAGAGCCGGATGGACATGGAAGGAATGGACGTGGGAGGACGAAGCAGGATGGAAGCGGATGCGGAATGGAAGCCTAGCGGATGGAAGCGGATGGGAGCAGATGCACCAATCTGCAAGGTTTTCCGGGGAGCGCTAGCAAAGCGGACGCGGAACCGGATACAGTGCGATGCAGAACGGATGCACAGGGATTGAAGGCGGAGCAGAGCGGATTGCATTAGCGGATGCACAGCAGAAGCCTAGGCGGATTGTCGAGCGTTAATTGCGCATGCGGGGAGGATGCATTGTGTCAGCCCCGCAGACTATAACGGAAGCAGCTCGGAAGCAGGTCGCCACATTCCCCAAGGAAAGACCTGCTTCCAGGACACATCGACTGCCTTGCCTGTCCTGCCTGACCATGTCTCCTGCAAGCCTTGTCTGCCAGCCCTTGCTGCAGCCTCCCTGCCAGGGCCCTTGCTGTCTGCCTGCCTGCCAGCCTTCTGCCAGCCTTCTGCCAGCCAGTCTGCCTGCCAGCCTTGGGTTCATGCTGCCTGCCGCCTTGGTGCCCTCCCCTCCCTCCGCCAGCCTTGGTTCCACCTTCTGCACCCGCCTTGGCCTGCAGCCTTCCTTGCCACCTTGTGGCCTGCCTCACCTGCCAGCCTTCCTGCCAGCCTGTGTTCCCCTGTCAGCTCCCTGCCAGCCAGCAACCCCAACAACCATGCTGAAGCACAGCAAGCCCAGCCAATTCTGCTGCCAGCCACTTGCAAAGAGGGACAGGGCTACCATTCCCCCCCCTGCGCCTCACTCCTGGTTTTCTGCTGGGGGCTTCTGCAGCACGGGCTCGCTCTTTCTTGGGGCTGGGGCTTCTGCTGCTTTCTGCTTTTGAGAGAGGGCTGATGACAGGCACTCCAGCACCAGCCACCTCCACAGCACCTGGACCCTTTCACCCTGAGACTGAGCGACAAGAGGAAGTGCCAGAGACTCATTTCTTGTTTTATAAGCTTCTTTGTTAGTAAGTCTATTTTTGATTCATAACACTTGCTTCATTTCTTTTTCAAAAAAAGTCTTGGTGGAAACTTTTAGAAAATGGTTTAAGCCTTTGCAGGTTTGTGGGGTGGGCAGGGATACGTATTGGGGATGGGTAATAGCTGTGGGAATGGGTAAGGATCAGCAGTGGGATGGGCATTGGATCTTTGGGATTGGTTAAGATAGTTGTTGGGATAGATAATAACCTCCAGTATTAAGCATAGTGCGGAATGTATGGTCCCACCCTCCCAGGGTGGCCCACACCTGGCCCTTTATTATCAATAATCAATGTAAGCATTGATCCACACAATTTGAACATAAAACACAACTCTTTATTAATATGCCCTGTTCATTGTAGGCCACCCCAACATACATCGGCCCAATCTCATCAGTGTGATGAGAAGACTGAAGGAAGCATCCATTAAATCTCTATCATCTTGTCTTGCCACTCCACTGCTCCAGCTGGGGAGTTGCACCAGTGTTTCAGGAGGTTGTGCTGCTTCTTCCCTTTCAACCGTGAGCTGCTGTTGGGGCCTGCAACATCCTCAGTGGTCTATCAGGTTCGCCCTTGCCTCCATTCCCCGGCTCCATGTCCACCATTGACCTTGTTGGAGGTCCAAGTGAGCCCTGTTCTGCAAGACTAGGTAGACACGTGCGCATGAGATGGTGAGGATGCAGCAAGCTTCCACATCCTCCTCACAGTCTCTGGGCGATGCTGCATGGTGGTGAGAAAGTAACCTGGAACGCCTGTATGGCCAGGAATGCCAAAGGCGTTCTCACCACCCGCTTGCCCTGGACAGCCTGTAGTTGAAGATCCTCTCTTTCACAGGGTGAGGAGTCTCGGAGTGTAGGGCTTCATGAGGGTAGTCTGAGGAGAAGGCGTCACTCCCCGCTGATGAAGTAGGGGCACATCTTGCGTGTCTTTGGCAAGGGGGTCTGGATCTGGAAAACCCTGATGAGGTCTGCAGTTCGCAGCCCCTCCTTGGCTCACTGGCGTTGTATACCTGGGCAATCTGAAGATGGAGCCATTTCCGGAACATCGATGTACATGAACTTGTAGTCAGCATCGGCACCATGGCGAAGAGGGACGATGCTGAAGAGAAGCCCTTTTGTAGTTTGAAAGTATAGTGACCCGACTTTGGCTGGAGCTTTGCAGCCATGTGCTTTCCCATCTATGGCTCCACGGCTGTGGGGGAAGTTCCACTTCTGCATACCACCTGCTCTCAACTTTCTTCCATCCTTCTTCAGTGAAGGGGCACTGGAGGAGTTCCTCCAGGATTCTCGATGATGGCCTGCACCACTTCTGCTGGGACACAACAATGCTGATGGTGTGTGTGGGCACCCCTCCAGCCGTACTGCATGCCTGTAGGTGGTCCTGAGGCCAGGTGATGCAGAGTGAGTGCCACTGTGAGCCCAGGTTCCAGGTGGGCCGGGAAGTTGTGTTTGCCTTGGTCAACCTGGGTGTCAGCCGCTGCACAACTTCGTCAAACAGTGGCTGGAGGCATCCTCATGAAATTGGAATGCACAAGTGTCTTACGTTCCTGAGCTCCACCAATCAGCTTGTTTGTACAGTCCGGACTCTGCTTCTTCTCGCGATCATCCGTTATTCGTACCCAGCGCTTCTTGGCCGCCTCTTTTTCTCCTGAGTAGAGTTCTACAGAGCCTGTAGACGGCTTCGCACCTGTTGCAGAGGGATGGTGGCTGCCAAAAGGACTGTGTTATGATCCATGGTTGACATGACTGGATGCTGTGGAAGAGGAAGAGTCAGATGAAGGCTGCAGAGGTCTGCACCAGCTGGTCTGCTGTCTGAAAGTGAGATGCAGACGAGTTGCTCCCCTTTTTATAGGCAGTATAGGTGTCCTTTGCATCCTCTAGGCATTCTCTGGCATCCTCTGGCATCCTCTAGGCATCCTCTAGGCATCCTCTAGGCATCCTCTAGACATCCTTAATATCCGAGATAGGTCCCCTCTGCGAACGTTTTTTCCGTTTTAAACGCTGGTTGTTTCTGCTTGGCATCCGTTCTGCATCCGTTCTGCATCCGTTCTGTGTCCGTTCGCTTCCTCTCTTGCGTCCGAGCGGATGCGAGTTGCGCAGATGCGGAACGGATGCCTAGCGGATATAGCGGATGCGTAATGGATGCAGAACGGATGTCTAAGCGGATGCCTAGCAGATGCAGAACGGACGAATTGGATACATTTTCGCCGCAAAAGGTTTTGAGCAGCTCAAAAATTTCTGAGCGGATGAAATGTCAATAGACGGATGCTGGACGGATAGATAGGAAGCAAACAGAGGCAGTGAGTACAGAACGGATACATCGCATTATACCAACGGATGGCAAGCTTTTTTGTCCGTTTTACATCCTCTTTGCATCCGTTGGTGCAGTGTGACAGGGGCTTAATTTCCAATGCATTTGAAACACACAGCTTCGTCATTCAATAATTCACGCCTGCTTCCAGCATCTCCCACCTGGAGTTTTTACTCGGTGCCTAACGATAGGGCTGGATCTGTAGAAATTGTGATGTGCCTGTTGCAGCATGTGTGTAGATTGCAGCTCAATCAATATAAAGAGCCTTGGTGGCTCAGTGGTTAGAGTGCTATACTGCAAGCCACCTCTGCTGACTATCGGCTGCCTGCAATTTGGCAGTTCAAATCCCACCAAGCTCAAGGTTGACTCAACCTTTCATCCTTCTGAGGTTGGTAAAATGAGGACCCAGATTGTTGGGAGCAATATTCTAACTCTGTAAACCACTTAGAGAGGGCTATATATAAAGCGGTATATAAGTCTAAGTGCTATTGCTATTTTCAGTGCAACACCATTAAACATGGAAGGCTGAAATTCTCTAAGATTGCCATGCCCAACCAAATGCCTTCCAAATTTGTTCGACACCTGTAATTCCCAACTAGTGCTGCCAATTTTTTTTTCTGTGTTACCTATTTTGTGTACCCAGAAAAATTAATTACTGAGAGGGATGCATTTCAGAAGTAGGATAGGTGGATACTTCAGGCAGATATATTTTTTACTATTATTCTCAAAGGGATAGGAGATATACATTCCAGTGATAGGAAATTTCCAGTCAAAAACCAAAGGATACAATTCCCCAAGGACAGATTGGTGAATGGTTAGATAGTGAGAGAATGTAGTAAGGAGGTACACCCAGAAAAAAACTCATCAAAATCAGAAAGTGTGTCATAGGGCATGTAAGAAGGCAAAATACTGTATTATGTCTAATGGAGCACTTTGGAACATCAATACGTTAAAAGTGATAACTGTCACACTTCACTATTTTCCATGAGTTTGGCAATTCAGACTTCCTCTCCTCGCCTAATGGGGGATATCTTCCATTTTTCAGAAAGCATCACTTAGCTGATGTATTGACTTCAAAACCCTGAATTTAATTAATCAACTATAAGCCTGTGGAAGCATTCTGGATGGGTTTGCCAATTGTTTTTTGGCAGTGCTCCCATGCCCATAACTGCTCCCTATCTGCAAAAATTCAGCAGATAAAATGCTTTTCCTATTGTTTCATCACCAAACTGAGAAACAGCATCATCTGTTAAGTTTCAGCTTGGTAGACATATGCATAAACGCAGTGGTGATGAAATTTTTGGAGCACACCTACTATAGACCTTCAGTTACATACATGTAATTTTTTTTAATGAAAAATGAATAATGTTATCTTAGAACAATGGAGAGTGGATTCCAATGAATGAATTTAATTTAAACCAGGACTGTGACATCTGATGGCTTTAGGTATATTACAACTATCTGTCATTCTGCAGAGACAGAACATTTCAATTTAAACCTTATGACAGGATCATCAGCTCTACATATCTTAGCCAATGGGAATTTATGGCCCATTATCTTGAGAGAAATCAAAATATTCATCAAAAGACTCTGCCTTCAGAAAACCTAGAGCAAGCAGGAGGCAATCTGACACAGTACAATCTGTTGTGAACTACAATTCAAGATCTTCCCCTACCTGCAATAGCTGGGAGTTGAGACTCAAATATCTGAATGGTAGCTGGAGGCTATTCCTACTTTGAGATAGTGAAAGGAAATGACTGTTGTCATCACACGTGTTGTTATTGCCATTGTCAGCCTCAATGGATTTCTGGATGTTTCTGGACATTGTGCCTGATATTTCCCTTGATGTTCTACTTCTTTCTTCAGATAGAAAGCCTAAGAGTATTCACTGAGAACTGATATTTCTTGATGTGGATGCTTTATTGCTAAGAATAGACTAAAGATAAAGTAGGGTCTACTAATATCACTGGGTGATTTATAGTAGATCATCAAGGATTTCTCATTTGCAACCAGAAAACATAAACCCCTTTTCCTAAGCTGCAGTGCTGAAATGTAGAAAGGTTGGGATAATCAGCAGTGGAAGGACTATGTCCAGTCATAGTTCTCAGAACAAATTCCAGCACTTAGCAGTTTCAATAGCAATAGCATTTAGATTATATAAAGCTTCACAGTCTTTTACAGCACTCTCTAAGCAGTTTACAGAGTCAGCACATTATCACCAACAGTCCAGGACAGCCCTCATTTTACCAACCTTGGAAGGATGGAAGGCTGAGTCAACCTTGAGCTGGTCAGGACTGAACTCCTGTCAGTGAACTGAATTAGCTTGCAACGCTGCATTCGAACCACTATGCCACCACAGCTCTTATAATCTGGATGTTGTGTCCACCAGGTACCAATTGGAAGAAAATCCGCTGGTCTTAAGTCTGCCGTTTAATTGTTTGTTTGCTGATACTTGAATGCCGCCTCAGTCGTTGATTCTGCACAGCTCATAAAACAGTACAATGCAATATAACACATAAATAGAAAGCAAAACAATCTATCTGCATAATTGCATTCTTCACCCCTCTGTAGATCACTGTTACAGCACAACTATAGCTCTGTAGATAACATTTATTCTCTGACATTTCTATGGAAGAGTGTTTCAGCTGTCTTCGTGAATATTAAAAAAGAAAAAACTGTGATCTGAAATAGGGGAGAGGGGCAGGATATTGTAGTGTACCAGAGGGTAGAAATGATAATATAGAGTAAGGTAGAGACAGTTTGGGCTAATGATTAAGGCAGCAGACTAGAAAGCAGGGGACAGTGAGTTCAAATTCTGCTTTAGCCATGAAAAGCAGTGGGTAACTTTGGGCGACTCATTGTTTCTTGGTCTCTCTCAGCCCAGCATCCTATGCTGCCCCACTCACTCACACACATGTAAGTGTGTTTTAGAGAGTTTATTAATGTTCCCCAGCAGTTGACTTCACCCAGCCTCAGAACTGTCCCAAATAAATCCAGCCACAAGCAGGCCAAGATTAGTCCACAAGGCAATGGCCAATAGTCCATAAAACAATAGAAAAATGATCCAACAAGTAAGTCCATCAAACAAACTTAAAGACACTAGGCAAAACTGAAAGTACATCCACAAGAGCTCATTTGGCAAGAAAAGTTCAGAGTCTCCAAGCCACTAAGTCAAGCAGGAAGCACAAACAAATACACAGCCATAAATCAAACACGTTGTTCCCAGCAATGCCTCCCTCTGCCTGCCATGAGAAATAGCTTTCCAGTGCAGCCCATCAAGACTAGTGGGGTCTTCTCCCAAATAATCTGGCAGATCTCCTTTGCTCTTTTCTTTTCTCTGCCCTGCATGTTCTTGCATCCAACATGGAAGGCAGCCTCTTCTACTTTCTCTTCACTGACCTGCAAACTGTCCCCAGCTGAACCCTCCCTAAATCTCTTTTGGCTGGCAGTTCAAAGTCATTAATTAACTCAGTTCCTGATGTGCCAAGAATAAACTCATCCTCCCTTGAGCAGGCCTCCAAGGAAGAGTAAGAGGAGTCATCCAAGGGAGACATCACACCACCTCCTAGAGTTGTTGTTGTAGAAAAAATTGGAGGAGTAAGGTGGATATATTCTCTGCCTTGAGTTATTTGTAAAAAAATAAAATAAAAACACATCCATCCCATCCCAGCATTAATATGTCTAATATTTATATTTTTTCTAAAATGCATGAAAACATGGAGAAGTCCACCCACCTAAAACACTGGCATCTTTGGAAAGACTGAATGGAAAAAATAAAATGCTTATGAAGGAATTTGGTATTCAATTAATATGTCCTCATCATGCCACATCTCAGTAAATTATAGATACAGTTTGCATGTGGCTTAAGAACTATGTTAATCAGCTAGATAATGATCTCCCATTTATAAAGTACCTTACAGAGAAGAATCACTTCCCTAACTCTAAAATTAAAAACCTTGTAGGCTGAAATGCCACAATGGATATTTAGATGGAGAATAAAACGGTGGACTTCAAGGTCTACAGAAAGCAAAACTCCAACCTTGGAATGGGGCCAGGATAGCACAGGTAGCAGTTCTACTCTCTGGCAGATGGAATAAGACCTAAGTTGTGAAATGAGAGCCCTACTTTTACATTCAACAGTACTAGAGAAATATTTTCCCAATACTTTACAGTATTAGAAAAACATTGCCAAAGATGTCAGGGCACTGGAGTGACTCTGCCCCATTCCTCCCACCCCATCGGATTTCAAGACGCTCCGGTGACTGAGACAGAAAGCTTTCAGTGGTGTTGGTGAAACTGCAGTCCCTGCAGTCCCTGAGTCTCTGCAGGCCAGAGTTCGTCAGTAGTGAAAGAACTGGAAGCAAACTTTTCTCTAAACCAGATTCCTAAGTCACACATTTGTGTATCCACCTCTAAAGATGCTGTATGTAGTCCTACTGGGTTTTTTTTTTCCATGCTCACTTTTACATCTTAGTTTCAGACTGGGAAGAAAAAGAAAAGATGATGTTTGATAAGGCTGTGGTATAGGCACATAGTTGCTGAACAACTCCCTTATATATGGGCTCAAATCAATAGAGAAAAAAACCTGATATCTAAAATAAATGGTTTTGATAACTACTTCTAACTTTTTTTTGCCTCTCTAACTGGTTGTCATAAAAACACATCCCTCCTTGTAAAATAGGATTAGACCTGGAAATAGACTGGCCTACATTACCAGGTGATTTTTATGGAAGTGGGAATTTGAACCCAAGTCTCCCTAAACGTAATTTGATGTTCTAACCATTATCCCACACTGTTTCTGATGCATACCAATTAAAATGGATAGTCTTGTGAAAAAGCCTTTCTACATATATTCAGTTCGCTCTACTGTAGAAAACTATATTAGTGATTCATGCTCCGTATTATTTAAAGTAATTCAAATCCTTTATCTCTGACAGTCAGTTTCCCATAGCATAAAAAGGATAAGTTGCTCCCATTGCTGCATTAGAAATTGTAATAATTACCTATATGCTCTCTGAGCCGCTAGACATAAGGATTTTAGCAGCTTGAATAGAAAACTGCTTCCTTATGAACTGAATGCAGAAACAGGTGTACCCCTGGTTACTTCCAACTATTGTTTACTCCACCCAAATTTCTGAGTGTATATCCCAAAACATAACCTCTTCCTACAGCCTGGTTTCATACACTAGCCTAAGCTAAAATGCTATTGGCTTAAGATAATATTCCTCTTTCCACCCCCAAACTGTGGGGTTTCCTCACTTTGCATAAAAGAACCTGTTTGTTGTGGTTCCAAGTAATGATCCCATCCAAGTCAGAACAATGGCTCAGCCAGAGTCGTTTCAGAAGTTGACCCTATTACAGCAATACCCAAGCAAGTGGTGCAAAGATTGGGTTCTTACTAAATAAATGATTTGCAAAGAGATATTTTTGTTTCAGATGTAACAGGGACTGCTGATTGAAACCTTGATTTTATTTTGGGGTGACATTTTTAAAAACTGCCATCTTCCTTGAGCTTCAGAAAGAAAACGGCACAGAATTGTCTTTGAGAAGGCCTGTTTTGAGATCGGTGAGAAGACTTCTGTTGTCTTCTGTCTTCCTTTTCTTGGGCTTGGAAGCTCTGCTTTCAACTGTTAATAAATCCTTTTGAAAACAGAATGTGAATTTTCTGGTATCTCTCTCCTTACTCCCAATTGCTCTCACAGAGCACCTACATTAGTTTAACACCACAGGGATGGTTCTACATCCTGAGCTTAGAATCTGCTTCGTGGTGCTTAAAAAAGAAAAAACAAATTGCAAAATTATCTCCTTGGATCTGTCATTTATCGCCAAGGCAGTGAAGACTCTAACAAAACACGCTCCAGGGTAGAGTCTTGGCAGAGAGATAGTAGCAGCATCTCTTCCCGGAGAGGCTCTGTGATTTATCCCAAAGGCTACAGCGTCACCTGATGGAACTTGATGGAAAGGAAGCAGACTTGCAAGCTAATGACAAGATGGCATGGACTGAATGAAGAACATTTTCCACACTGCTGGCAACTTTTATCAATGGGTTCTTGAATCTCTCTCTTTTTACCTGGCCTACCTTTTGTTTCTATATATTGTTGCTGGTGAATAATCATTCAGATAACTTTAATTTCTTTCAGACAATTGGCATCCATATTGAATAAACTATATTTTAGCTCTCTGACCATTGTTTTTCCACATTCTATGACACTATTACAATTTCCTCTCACTTAAAAGTTATAGCATTTCCTTAAAGAGACTGACATGCTTTCTTGACTATGTCAATGTAGTATAGGATTCTTTCGTTGCTATCCATGTTCCAGTGCTAGTTTTTCTAGAAACTATATCTTGCACATTTCTTTGCATTGTGTTTTAAATATAAATCACTTCAATTATATAATGAAGGGAAAGATCTTTGTACAGAAGAAGCAATCAGTAGATTGAACATGCAATACTCGGATCTCAGCGACTGCCATTGAGAAGCAGTTAGTGGAGCAGAAACACTACAATCTTGCATCTGAATGTTAGGAATGGTGATAGATGGGATCAACACCATGCTGGTCTGATGCAGTGTATGACCGTAAGGACATAAAAGGTTGGACAGTCAACCAGCCAACTTCCCTACAGCAGTATATTTTTGCTCTAAATACTTTTTCATGGATAATTTGTCTTGTGTTGCGTCAATCATGAAACATATTTCAAATACTTATTTATAAACTAGCTATTCAGTTTACAAGACCTAATAAAAACACTCAAGATATTTATGGAGTGGGGATGGGGTGGGGGGGAGACTAAGTAGCAGGAGTTACTGGGCTAACCAAATGCTACCATTTGTCCCATATCAGTAGCCATGTTTCACTAGCAAAAAAAAATCTTATTTTTCCAGCAACTACACTTCATATCAAAATATGGAAAAGGCCTCTCAACGTCACTAGTTCCTTTCTTTCCCTCACTGAACTCTGCTATAGTTCTTTTGCTTTAGAATAGAAAGCTGGACTGGCTTTACAAAGAATGATCTTAATTCAATACATCCTCCACTTTATGTCCAAAGAGGCTACAATCTATTTGCATTAGAACACAAATATGGCATTTTGGTGACTCTTGCCTTAAGCCTCACTGAAGAACTAGTATCCTACACAGAATTAAACTGCCTAAATTCACTTCAATTGGTACTATAAATATAGGGGAGGAGGAGCTACTGGTACCCACTACCCCAGAGATGGTATTCAGCAGGTTCTGACCAGTTTTGGAGAATCGGTAGCGGAAATTTTGAGTAGTTCGGAGAACTGGCAAATACCACCTGTAACTGGCCCCGCCCCCATCTATTCTCTGCCTCCCGAGTCCCAGCTGATTGGCTGGATCTTCTTTTGTTGCCTGCACAGGAGAACGGAGCTGGAAAGCAGGTTAGTGGGGTGGGAGGGAATGGAGATTTTGCAGTATCCTTCCCCTGCCATGCCCACCAAGCCACACCACACCCACCAAGCCATGCCCACAGAACCGTTAGTAAAAATTTTTGAATCCCACCATTGCACTACTCATATTCTCATTGATTATATATTTTTCTCAATTTCTGAAGCAAAAGTGGCCTGCTTTTGAATACCCCTTGTTGCAGAGTATGAGCTCAAACAAAATGCACCTTTCTATTCACGATTTTCTCAAAGCCATGTGATTAGACACTGTTGGGAATAAAACATGCTGGAGTTGTTCTTACATCATTTTCATAGACATCCTTAGCAGGGGTTTTTTTTTTAAATGTTTTGATCACATAGTTCAATTCAAGCTGACTACTGTTATTCTATATTATTATTATTACCATGATAATGACTTTGAAGGTTTTTCTCAGTGCAAAAGAAATTGCAAGAGGAATGGATACCCTGAAATATCTTTATTTTTCTCCAAAAGGCTAACAAACTCCCTGGGACAGACTTGGGGGGAAGGGGCATGTTGTCATACTCAAAAATGAGAATTTAAAAGAAGTTTCCTGTATGAGTAGATATGAATAAATATGATATCAAATACAATTTGCTGAATCCTATTTTATCTTTTTTTAAAATGAGAAGTTGGACATACATGCAGTGGTGGTTTAGATGCACTGGTTTGGATGTGGTTCATGTTAGGAATGCTATGCATATTGATTTTAAAGTGGTGGAGGCACATTTGCATTTTTTCTAGTTACTTTTTTCCTGTGGGTCTATATAAAAATGCATCCTGATTTGTGGAACAAGTATACACATGTTTGCAATTTTCTTTGGCATTTTTAAAATGATATTCATCTCTCTTTGAGGCTTTTAAACTAACATGCGACTGAAATATTTTAATTTGTAAGCTAAACTTGCTTAATAATTAAAGGCAAGCTTGAATTTACCAATATAGACCATTTATACTTTTAAGTTGTTAAAGAGCTTGGACATAATACATATGGCTATGAGCAAAATCAAGGACATTTACAACCTATTGCTGTGCTATTTTTACATTATTTTGTATTTATAAATATAAATGTTTGTTATATTAATAAGAGCTGTGGTGGCATAGTGGTTCGAATGTAGTATTGCAGGCTAACTCACTGCTCACTGCCAGGAGTTTGAATCTCACGGCTGACTCAGCCTTCCAGCTTTTTGAGGTCAGTAAAATGAGGACCCAGATTATTGGGGGCAATATGCGGATTCTAAATTGCTTAGAGAGGGTTGTAAAGCATTATGAAGCAGTATATATGTCAGTGCTATTGCTATTTTCACTCTCTTTAAGGGATTGAGGGGACTTTTTTCTTCTTCCTTCTTGTCTCATTTAGTTTTAATTTTGTTATGTTGTATGAATGTGTCTGAAATAGTATAGGGTTTCCTGCATGAGCAGGGGATTGCACTAGGTCCCTTGCAGCTATATCATTGTTATTCAGGTCTGTACAGTACATTCTAGTGCTAAAGAATAAAGGTGTTTTTCTTTAAAGAATCTATTGTCATGCTAGAAAACAACCCCTACTATGCCTTGTCACTTCCCTGTCCCTCATTGCCTTTATCTTGAATAGCCCTTTTGAAAATCCTTTCTGCATCTTCAGACTCCATAGCTTCTCCAGCAGTCGACCATCAAATATCTATTATCTGTTTTTTTCCAGAATGCATTTGTTTACCACTTGGTCAGAAGGATCTTCTTCAAACTGGTTCCTTCTACATTTGCTGGACCATAACTTCCATAATCCACAATTTCTATTCATTATCATATATGCTGCTTCTTAATTATAGGTTTTGTAATCTCATACTTCTGGAGAGTCCAGAGTAGGAAATATGGGATTTCTTCTCTCTTGCTGAAGAAGAAGTCTAATTCATCTGTAGTCTTCACTCTTAATGCTGTTATACTGTTAATGTTTCATTCCTTGTGATGAAGGTACAATTAGGCAGCTGTAAATCTTCCCTCTGTTAATTCTAATAAAATATAGTAACTGACACGTCCTTAGCACACACATGCACGTACTTAGCACACACATGCACGCATACAGGGGACAAATATGGTAAATCACAAAACACTTTTTCACACTTCACCTGATGCAGCTGATCTCAGGGAAATTTGTAATGATGTAGAAATGAGGTAGAGCAGGGGTGGGATCCGACAGGGTTAACTACCGGTTCAGTGATTTACGAGGTTTGGTGATTCACAATGTGCTTCCCTGCACCCTGCACCCTGTGCGCCCGCCTGTAAATCATCATCAGCCTGGTGCCTGGACAGCTGAGCTAAGAAGCAGCCTTTGGAGAAGTACTTTTTTCCTGCTTTTTTAACTGCAGCTGTGCCTCGCGCAGCAGCTGAAGTTGAAAACGCAGAAAATAAAGGTCAGGTAAGAGCCCAGGTGGGTGGGTGAGCAAAAACATCAGCAGACGTAGAACCGGCTCTATGTCTGCTGCTCTTCGGAGCTACCGGTTCTACAGAGGTGGACAGAACCGGTAGAAACCCACCCCTGAGGTAGAGCGTATGGAAAAGTGAATCTAAAGACACATTTAATTCTGCTTCAGCAGAAGCAGAGTAGGTTTGAAGTAGAAAGATGAAGAGAACTGAAGTTGATGATATGGCGATAACGTGTGCTGTCTCAGATTTGTCTTTTTTGTTGGCATACATCCAGAATTAGATTCAAACGCATTTATTAAATTGGTCATGGCTCTCAAGTGAAGCTGACAACTAGTCCTTTATGGTCGTCTTATGAAGATTCAGGCTTTTTGGTTTAATTTTGTTTTACTGCTTGCCAAATAGGAGCCAGTTACTCCCTCTGGGTAATCGCTAGAAACATCAAATTAGCATAAATTCTATTAACAGTTTCCCAGACAAGACTTTTGAGTCAGGTCGCCTCAATGCAAACAAAAGGAAAGATAATTGCTTTACAATAAAAGAAATGGCAAAAGGAGGTAATCTGCACTTGCCATTTCATTCCCGATTCTTTGAAATCATATTGTGTATGAAATGACCTTCTGATCCTCGTCCCATGAAATCAATTGCGTTGCCGCCAGCCTTTACTGGAACTGAGTCTGGCTATTGGGGGCGGGGGGGGGGATACCTGGAGACAGTATCCAGCAAGAAAAGGTCCCTGATCCATGTCTACAGTATTCCCCCCCCCCCCAAAAAAAGGAAGGAAAGCACTTCTGGAATGATATACTTCAAGGGCTTTTTCTTAACATTATTACAGATTGCTATAGATTCTCAGATTTAACATAGATTTTACATATGTTTAAAGGCACACTTTTCTGTCCCTTTTTAAAATGAAAATTACTGTATGGTTAGCAAAGAATCACAAGATTTCCTGGAATTCACAACAGCAAATAAATTGCCCCTTTTTCTTGAAGCTAAACTAGTAATGGTGAACCTTTTGGGGCTCGACATGTCAAAAATTCCAAAAATGCCTAATTTGATTCAAATGGTAAGTACCAACACAAAAACACATCCTGAATAAAAAAGGACCAATTCTTTATCTCCCCCCCCCCCCCNAGAAAAGCGGATCCCCCCCCCCCCCCCACACACACACATACACACAAGCACATCTAGGGCACCCAGCAGCACTGCTGAGGCTGGGCCTGAAATAGAGGCCTGGATATCGACTTCAGCCCTAGCGCCCCTGCTACCATACAAAATGTCTGTACCCATGGAACGACTGCCCTGCACCAAAGCATGCCCCATTCTTATTCATTCATCCATTTGCTCTGGAGGCCATGCAAGAGCACAGTCCTCTAGTGTGACTTCCAGATGCTGTGTGGGAGCGTACCCCATTCTTAATGTGTATTAGGGGAAGCTGGATTGGAAGAAGATGATCAAGCTTTTAAAATGGAGGCAGAAACATTAATAAACCATGCCATGCTGATAACACTACTCCAATTGCCAAAAAATGCAAAGGTTCTGCAAACTACATTGAAGAGCACAGTGAAAAACAAATAGGACTATATTTAAATATAAAGATGACCAAACTATTGAAAATAGGCATTACAACCAATGCTAGGACTGAGAACAAAGATACCACAGTGGTAGATAGCTTCTGGCTTTTAAGATCAACAGAGAAATAAGCAGGCATTGTTCTCAGAGCCAGATTAGCACCTGGTAGAATAGCCATGATGGCCTTGGAAAAAATACTCAACTGATGTAATCTATACCCAGAGAGACTCTAATCATGCAATATTCATATTCTCTGTGACACTCTATGGAAATGAAAGTTGGGCTCTGAAGAAGCAGGAAGGAAAGGGTATTGACATTTTAAAAAATTAGTGTTGGAGAAATCTCCTGAAGATACCATTACACATCCAAGAAAACAAACACATGGATAATCAAATAAATCAACCCAGAGTTCTTACCTGAGGCACAAATGACTAAGCTCAAATTATTCCTATTTCAGACACATTATGTGAAGGCCTAGCTCTCTAGAGAAGCTGTAATGCTGGGAAGGAAAGAGAGGAAGAGGACAACTACCAGTAATGTAGATGGACTCAGTTACAATGGCAGTGGGTTCAGTGTTGGAAAACCTGACAGACTAGGTTAGGGATAGGTTGCCATGGAGAAAATCTATCTATGAAGTTCTGGGAATAGACAAATCACTCAATGGTACATAACCTAGGCAATCAATTTGTAAACTGCCTAGAATGAACTTGGACTGAGACACTGAACAAATTGCCAAATAATAAGTCAAATACATACATTGAAAATATAACTGTACCAGCTTGAGCAGCTTTGAAAGAACTATGGAACTGATAACCCACAAGATGATCACATCATGAAAGCATTGCCATAGTGCTCATTTTATTTTTAGTTCGTCATTCAATAATCCCTAGTTATATATTACTATACCAGGTTTCTTCCCATCACATCTTTAACTCAGTTAAAACTTACTGATGATTTAGGCAGCAAAAAAAAGCGGGGGGGATGAAAAACCATAATTTTGGGGAAATAAACTGAATATCCGGGAAGTATCTAGTATGCCACAAAGCCCTGCTTTAGGAGAGAATTAGCAAGGTTTGTGAATCATTTACCTATTCCTTATTGAGCAGGCAAGCAGCAGAAGATGTGGCTTGGGAAGTATATTGTTTGCTAATATACTTAAATAATATAGATGGGGAGATTGCCAATAGCTAAAAATGCAGTGGATCTGCAAACCCTAGTACTAAAAGTCAAAGAGCACAGTGAAAACATGGGACTAAAATAAAATATAAAGAAGCCCAAACTAATAACAGAGGTTACAATCGACAGTGTAGATCAGGGGTCCCCAACCACTGGGCCCTGGACCGGTACCGGTCTGTGGATCATTTTGTACCGGGCCACAAAGAATGAATAATTGTGATTAAAATATATATAAAAATATGTTCTTAGTGAAGAAATAGTAAAGAAGCCCTTTACTATTGGGGAAGAATTGATTTTGCTGGTCCTTGAAAAAGTATTTCTGCGTGAAACTGGTCCCTGGTACAAAAAAGGTTGGGGACCACTGGTGTAGATGATGAAGTGGTAGATAGAGTCTGCCTTTTAGGAAGAAGAAAGAATCAGTCAAGAAATACCCTGTGGTCTGCAGACTAGCACTGGGCAGAACAGCCATGAAGGCCTTGGAAAAGATAATCAAATGCCATGGTGTGTCAATACTTTCAAAGATCAGTTTCATGCAAACCATGGCATTCCCTGTAACAGTCTATGGAAGCAAAAGTTGGACTTTGGAGAAGCAGGATTGGAAGAGCATTGATGCCTTTGAATGTTGATGTTGGAGAAGACTCCTGAGAAAATTGTGGACAGCCAAGAAAATGAACCTTCATCCTCAAATACATCCAGAGTTCTAGTTGAGGCACAAATTATCCTAAATAATAACAAAGACCCAGCTCTTTGGAGAAGGTTCTCATGCTAGGAAAGGTGGAAGGATGGAAGTGAAAAAGAGGATGGCCAACAGCAAGGGGATGGACACAGATATAGTGGCAATGAGTGCACATTTAGGAGATTTGAAAGCCCAGGTTGGGAGAAAATTTATATGTGCTGCTCACTAGGAGCCAAAAACAACCTGATGGTACATAATCAACCAATCAATCATTCTGTTTAGAAGAGGAGGGAGGGTTGGATATAGAAAATGGACCAGTTTACGATTTTAATTTCAGGTGTTGATTAATTTGGGGGATTTGTTTTTGCCTTGGGTATGACGACTGTCTAGCTTAATCAACTGAGTATTAGTTCCCTGGGTCGATTAACTCCCTTTTGATCTGCTGAGAAGGCTATCTTCACAGTACTAATCCAAATTGTGAGAACAGGGCCACTGGAATGGCAGTTTCATTGCAGTTATATATGTGGTATCTGGGTTGCAAAAATATCCTGTCAATCAATACAATAGATGGTTCCAAAGAGAGGAAGAAACTTAATTTTTTCCATCGTGTAAAGTTTTGTAACCGGATCTCAATCAATTTTCTGTTTAACTATTATGCAGTTTAAATAATGATTTAAACTTATGCAGTTTAAATAATGATTTAAACCTATGATGTTTGTTTTGTTTAAAGAAAACAATCAAAGTGAACCAGGTTATACTTTTTTTAATCTTGAAGTTCAAAAACTTTTTATAGTCCTCTGGTTTAGTCAAATTATTTCAAGTATGTAAGTTCTGTTTTTGTCTTAAGATCTATATAATTTGGTGTGTTTATGAAACCTGGTTGCTTCATTGTTTATCATTAGCATTAGAACATTATTTGTCTAAAACAACTTTACCCAATTCTTTGGCTAAAAAAAAGCTCCCCTGGATACAGGTAATCTTTGACTTGTAACTATTTGTTTAGTGCCTGTTCAAGTTACAATGGCATTGAAAAAAAGTGACTTATGACTGTTTTTCACACTGATAACCATCGCAGCATCTCAATGGTCATGCAATCAAAATTCAGATAGCAATAGAACTTAGCAATAACACAGTCTTATATACCATTTCACAGTGCTTTCCAACCCTCTCTAAGCAGTTTACAGAATCAGCCTATTGCTCCCAACAATCTGGGTCTTCATTTTACCCACCTTGGAAGGATGGAAGGCTGAGCTAACCTTAAGCCGGTGAGAATGAAACTGCCAAACTTCTGGCAGTCGGCAGGCAGCACAATTAGCCTGCAATACTGCATTCTAACCACTGCACCACCACAGCTCAGTCATGATTCAATTGGTTCATATATGTGATTGTTGCAGTGTTCCGTGATCATGTGATCACTTTTTGCGACTTTCTGAGAAGAAAAGTTAAAGTCAGATTCACTTCAAACAGTTGTAGCAACTGTGGCAATTCACTTAACAATTGTGGCAAGAAAGGATATAAAACGGGGCAAAACTCACTTAACAAGTGTCTCATTTAGCAACAGAAATTTTGGGCTCAATTATGATTGTAAGTTGAGGACTAGCTATAATCAAAAGACAAAGAAAAACAAGAACGATAAAAGGAACAAGTGAAATTATGATTAAAGAAGCTAGTTAGAAGGCTATTGATGCTATTTGGAATAAATTGGTCTTTAAACTTGCATCTTAGTTCTGGAGCCAGGTGTGGTTGGAAAATGCTTTCAAACTATAACATCAAAGCTCACCTGGCAATGAAAAGGGATCACATTACATTTTGGACCATCCAGACTCTCCATATGCACCCACCTGCCTCTATTCACATCTCTTAGGTACCTTACATTTCTCTTATCTATATATGGCAGCAAAATCAGAACAATTTTTTCTCCATACCTTACGAGTGAAATACTGCTTATCAGCTACCAAAGTGCTTTGAAATTTTGCAGAATGTCATTACAATAATAACTAAAGTGCCTTTCAGAAATAATGGAATGAATATCTACAATGATTGGCATTCATTCATGAAATGCAAATTTCTTTTAAAAGTGAAGCTCTCAGGAGAATCATATCCTGTGAGGTAGCCTCATTTGTTGCACAAGTCCTTTGCACATTTTCTCTAATGACCATCTGTATGATAGAAAAACTGCACCTTTGCCCACGTCACTCTCAAATTAATGTACTGAAGTATAATTCCAGCTGTTTCCAGCTTTGTAGGCAATTGTCAGGAATGATGAGATCTGGGGATCAATTGCCAATTATCATCAAGTTTGACAAACTAATACTTTGTCCACTGTTTGGACTTGTTTCACATCAGCCCAAATCAGTCAATATTAAGGGTTAATGGAAGATATGGTTAATGGAAGATGTGGCCCTCAGCAGGGGCCAATACCTTGTTGATTTTGGCTGATCTTGAAAAACTAAGCATGGTAGGACTGTTTAACAATGGTTGTGGTGGGAGGCACCTGGAACTCCTAAGGTTGGTCATTAATAAAATATTCCTGAAGAAAGCAAGTACAAATACACTCTGGTAGGTACTAGCAGTCAAGCTCCACCTAAGTGAGTGTTCCATCCAGAAAGAAGCATGGGAGACTGGGTTCCAAACAACAACTCTTTATTTCAAACCACTAGGTAAAGAAACGGAACATGGCCCAAGCCGCAGCAGCCCTTTATATAGCGGCTAGCCTGCCGGCTTGTGGCCAATGACAGTTATTTAACTATTCTTGCCATTTGGTGGCTTTCCGGATTGGTTCCTAGCAAACCAATCCATAAGTAGCCTTTTCGACCAATCAGAATGAAGTACTTGGAACCTACCAAGTTCCATGCAGAACAGTGAGTGTGCTCTTTTTTAGTAAAAAGAAGGAGTTGGATGTTATTTGATTGAGAATGAGTCTTAAAAGTCTGTAATGTGTCTCATACAGTGGCACCTTGGTATTCAGCAGCTTTGAAATTCGTCCAATTGGTACTCAATACATTTTGATGTGAAAAGTTTGTCCTTGGTATTCATCATTTGTTTGGTACTCAGTGTACAAGTTAGAACTTGTCAGTATTGGCTGCCTGGTGACTCACTACATTATTCCTTATGGGGAAAAATTGTTTGGTACTCATTGTTTTTGGTACTCATTGTGCCTCCCATAACCAATTAATAATGAGTATTGAGGTACCATTGTATTTATTTACACATTTGCAACATTTTTTCCCATGTTTGTCATTGATTTTATAGCCTTTTAAAAATGTTTTAACTATATAATTAATTTGAATTTCCGAGACTAAGCATGCCTTTACCTGCCAGTATATTTTAAAATCTTTGTTTCCATAAAGACAGTCCTCTTCCCACTCAGAAATTACTTGCAATTTTTGGAACATTTAATTACTACACATGTTTTTATTAATTTTGAAGTCTATGCATCTATTTCTCCAGGATAGAAATTTTTAAAACATTATTCCAATATTCTCATGAAGAATTCTGCCTATATTAATTATTTGCAGGAATTGAGTATCATGTTAGCATTGCTAGAGCCATTCTATTCTGTTAATACAGTGTTCAGAACAATGCAAGAATGGTTAGCAATATATTTTACAGCAGGAAAAAAATATTAAATTTGTCCTTTGACCCAACCAAGTTATTTAAACATAGCAAAAATTAAGACATTGATATAAAACTGAAGATATGCTTCTGTGACTCAAGCTTAACTTGTTTAAATTTTTTAATATTCATGAATTTTACTAGATCTCCATTTTTCTATATTGCATTCATTCAATCAACATTGTTACATCTACTTCAGAATCAGAGATATGCCTCTATTCCTCTACATGTAGTCCTCAATTTACCACCACAATTGAGCCCTAAATATTATGTGCTAAGTGAGAAATTTGTTAAGTGAGTTTTGCCCCATTTTATGATGTTTCTTCCTACATTTGTTAAGTGAATCACTGCAATTGATGAGTTAGTAACACAATTGTTAAATGAATCTGGCTTCCCCATTGGCTTTGCTTGTCAGAAGGCTGTAAAAGGGGATCATATGATCCCTGGACACCATATTCTGACCCAACCCAGTTACCAGCAAGAAAATCTCAAACAAATACAGTAACTCAAACCTTCACAGCTTTAATCTACAAATAAACTTCTTTGTAGATAAAAGACGGCTTGCAGCCAATTAGTCCAACCAGAAAAGCCTTGACAGAATTCTTCAGATAAGCTGGAGTCTCTACACACAATGCTGAGTCTTAAAGCATTTTTGCTTTCTGCAAAAGCAAAAACCTTTTGAAATCAGGCTTATATTTTCTGGAGGAAGCAGCCATTACGTTGTATCCTTACTCCCGAGTCACCTGCGCTGCTCCAGCTGTTCTCTTCTACGAATCATCCTGCACTCACACGCATTTAACACAGGCTCCTCGGGAACCTCCTCATCACTGCTGCCAGCCCCCACCATCCCTGAAGGCACCAGTCCACTCCCTGATGGTCCTGGCCCCTCATCAGAGTCATTGCTCTCCTCAGCTATCTGTACCTGCTGCCGGCTAACCACAACACACTGCAACTGTCATAAATGTGACTCAGTTGTCAGACAGCTGAATGTAAATCATGTGACCATGGGGAGGCTGCAACATTTACAAGTGTGAAAAATGGTCAAGTCACTTTTTCAGTGCTTTTGTAACTTTGAACGGTCACTAAGTGAACTGTTGTACGTCAAGGACTACTTGTACACCTTCTTCTATGTCAGAGTAGATAACTCATGTCTCTTTCACACACTCACACCCACTAATGTCATTCAAAAGCTCTTAAACCAGTGGATCTCAACCTGTGGGTCATGACCCCTTTGGGGATCAAACGACCCTTTCACAGGGGTCGCCTAAGACCATCGGAAAACACATATTTTTGATGGTCTTAGGAACTGAGCCATAATTTTATGGTTGGGGGTCACCACAACATGAGGAACTGTATTAAAGGCTTGCGGCATTAGGAAGGTTGAGAACCACTGGCTTAAACTATGGACTTTTTTTTTTTTCTTAAGTTGATATTCTGCCTATTCTCACATAGCATGAATGCAGTCTTTCTTCATTTTATCCCATCTCAACAATTCTCTGGTGTAGGCTGCTCTGAGAGAGATGCCTGGTGCCAAAGTCACCCAGTGAATTTCTTACCGGGTTTTTCTTAGTCCTAGTTCAACATCATAAACATCATTTGTATAACGTTGGTTACCATTGCTAGGATTAACAATTCACTTCAGGTTGGATTGGAAGCAACTTAGACTGGTGCTACAGAAGCATTTTGAAGGTAATCAGGTTTGTGCAGACTATTAAAATTCAATCCCTCTTTCCTTGGACAAGCCTAGAACAGGCTTTCACAGGCAAACAGCATTTGGAATGTCTGTAGAAATGTGTAGGTGAAGTTTAGTTTTTTTTCCATCTGTTTTTAAAAGTTGTATCCTACATATATAAGGTAGTAAGAGCAGAAGTGTAGCAGAAGTGCTGTAAAAAGTCAAAGTAAAACTGTGGTGGCATAGTGTTTAAAATGTAGTATTGCAGGCTAACTATGCTGATTGCCAGCAGTTCAATCTTTATCAGCTCAAGGTTGATTCAGCCTTCCATCCTTCCAAGGTCAGTAAAATGAGGACCCAGATTGTTGGACGCAATATGCTGACGCTGCAAACTGCTTAGAGAGGGCTGTAAAGCACTGTGAAGCAGTATATACAAGTGTAAGTGCTATTGCTATGATGTAATTCAATTTCTTTAAAAATATTTTTAAAGATTACAATCACAATAATAAAAATTAATACAAAGCCAAAGAAAGAAATAAGAGTAGAATTAAGAGAAGAGATTAGAATTGAGAAGGAAGTAAAGGAAGGAAGGAAGGAAGGAAGGAAGGAAGGAAGGAAGGAAGGAAGGAAGGAAGGAAGGAAGGAAGATAAAGAAATGACTGTCAACCTTCACCACAATAAGTATAGACAATTTTAGTAACATTCTACCTCCTCTTAATTTATAACCAATGAACTCTTCATCCTATGTCCCATCTGTTCTCTCTAAATAAATTCTTCTTCTTCTTCTTCATCATCATCATCATCATCATCATCATCATCATCATCATCATTTCAATCCTGGTGTCTGCAAAAATCTATAAAGGGTTGCCAAAAATAACACATATCTACATGTTTGAATATCTTTGTTTTGGGGAAGGGGACTGAAAATCTGGGCATTTGACTGAATCACATATGAGTCACAAGTATTTATCATAATCAAAGAAAGTGGTGAAAACACAAGGGGAACATTTCATAACCATCCCATTCAGTTTGAAGATCTAAGGCAAAATTGATGATTTTCCTCACATTCTTTATAAATAAGGAAAATAGTTGTTCTCCAGTTACGAGCTCTTTTGAAATTTCTCTGCAATAGAGATTGCTATCGGAGCAATCAAATAAAACAAGGTAGTAGTTAACTTTAAATTAAACTAATATTTAAGCATTATAATTGCTATTTAGCTTATCTCACAAGCCAGAAAAAAAGCTGTACAACCTCCTCCCAGTTTCACAAGCTTAATATTGTCTCTTCCCCATATCCAGTTCATCAATAAATGAAATGTTAACATCTTCAGGGAAAGGACCCTCAGCTCACATGCAAAGTATGTGTGGAACAGATCCCTAGTTATAGAACTAGGAGATTTTGCAGACATCTTTAAAAAAATAAATAATTAAGATCTCTGCTGGAATAATTATATGGTGTTCTCAAAACTCACATATTCATTTAAACTATAATACAACATCCAAATAAGTTTATGGATATTGGAATGCAATAGCAGTATCTACTCTAGACAAACAAGTATGGTACTACTGAGATTTTAAAAAGTTCTTACACTTATTTTTTTATTTTTTATTTTATTTATTTTGTCAAGTGATCATAAAGCCCATGTCACACTGCACCAACGGATGGAAAGAGGATGTAAAACAGAGAAAAACGCTTGCCATCCGTTGGTTAACGTATGCATCGTTCTGTACTCACTGCGTGCGTGATTCAATAACGTTCATCCATCCAGCACCCGTTACTGAGATTTTTCATCCGCTCCAAAAGTTTTTGAGCTGCACAAAAACTTTTTGAGCGGATGAACTTTCCGCGCAGCGCCGTTCTACATCACGACACATATGGGGACACAAACGTTCTACATCCGTTACACCGTCCGCTGTATCCGTCGGCATCCCATGCACATCCACGCAACTCACATATGCTCCAGCAAGAAAACGAAAGAGGGAAGAAGCGAAACGGACACAAGAACGTCGCGCAGCATTAGTAGCACGGACAATAGAAAAGGATGGTAAGTGGAATGCAGCTCGCATATAAAGCATTAAAACGTAAAAATGGTTCGTATAGGGGGAAAGTATCTCGAAATTATTTAGGATGTCTGGAGGATGTCTAAGGAATGCGAAGGACACCTAGCGGAAATGATATTTTCCTATAAAAAAAAAAGGGGGGAGGGAAATCACCTGATCTCACTTTCAGCCCCAGCAGCCTGGTGTGCAGACCCTTCAGCTTGCTCTTCCACAGCAACATCCAGTCATCTCCACCATGGATCTCGCACACTCCTTTTGGTACGCCGCCATCATTCTACAACAAGTGCGAACCCTCTTCAGGCTCTTTCACCTGTTCTACGCAAGGAAAGGAGGCGTCCAAAGAAGTGTGTGAAGTGTGAACGATGGATCGCAAGAAGAGCCGAGTACGGACTGTATGACAAGCTGAATGGTGGAGCTGAGGAAACGGAAGACCCTCGTGCATTCCAGCACTTCAATGAGGATGCACCTAGGCCTATGTTTGGACGAAGTTGTGGAGCGCTGAGACCAGGTTGACCAAGGCAAAACACCAACTTCCGGCCAGCTGGACCCTGGACTGAAAGGTGGCACTGACTCTTGCGCCCACCTGGCCCGGACCCACGTAAGGAGCATGCAAGTACGCCTGGAGGGTGCCACACAACACCATCAGCAATTGTGGTCAGAGAAGTGGTGCAGGCCATCATTGAAGAATACCTGGAGGAGCTCCACAGTGCCCCTCCACTGAAGAAAGGATGGAAGTAAAGTTGCATGAGCAGTGGTATCAGAAGTGGAACTCCCCCACACCAATTTGGGAATTCGCATATGATGGGAAGCAGACGTGCCTGCAAAGCCTCCCAGCAAAATCAAGGTCCACTTAATCACAACTAACCAAGGGCTTCTTCAGTATCATCCTCTTTGCCATGGGTCGATGCGACTACAAGTTCATGTACATCGATGCTCAGGCAACGGGTCAGCTTTCAGATAGCCAGGTATACAATGCCAGTGACCTCAAGGAGCGCTGGAACGCAACCTCATCAATGGGTTTCCCCAGATCAGACCCCTGCCCAAAAGACACACAAGATTGCCCTAAACTTCATCATGGGTGATGACGCCCTTCTCCTCAGAACCTACCTCAATGAAGCCCTACACTTCAAGATAACCTCAACCCGTGAAGAGAGGATCTTCAATCTACAGGTGTCCAGGGCAAAAGACGGGTGGGTGGAGAAAGCGCCTTTGCATCCTGGTCAACAGGTTCCAGGTACTTTCACCACCATGCAGCATCGCCCACAGACCGTGAGGAAACATCATGGAAGCTTGCTGGGCATCCTGCACAAATCTCATGTTGCAAACCCGCTACCTCCATGTTGCAGACAGGCTTGTGACCCACCAACAGGGAATGGGGACATGGGCTGGGGAATTGGAGGCAGGACTAAACCTGATACGACACTGTGGATGTGCCAGGCCCCAACAGAGCTTCAACGTGAAAGGGAAGAAGAAGCGCAACCTCCTGAAACATGGTGCAACTCCCCAGCTGGACCAGTGGAGTGGCAAGACAGGATGGGTAAGCTGCTTAATGGATGCTTCCTTCAGCTGTCTCATCAACTGATGAGATTGTTGCCATGTATGTTAAGTGGCCCTAACAATGAACAGGGCAGTTTAATTAAGAGTTGGTGTTTATGTTGAAATGTGTTGATGATGATTAAAATTGGTTCCTTCGATAATAAAGGGCCATTAGGTGGTGCCACCTGAGGTGGACATACAGTCCCACTAGCTTGCAACTGGAGGCCCCCCCCCTTTTTATCTGTCCCATCAGCTATTACCCATCCCACAGGTTATCCTGCCCATCCACTCCTATCTCTTACCATGCCCACAGCTATTACCCATCCCACAGGTATCCCTGTGCATCCCCTGCTATCGCTTCCCCCATCGCCCACAAAGCATGCAAAGGCTTAAACCATTTCTAAAAGTTTCCAACCAAGACTTTATTTACTGAAAGAACTGAACCAATGTGTTGAAGCAAAGATAACCTTTATTAATAACAATGTAGGACTGTTCATTAAAAAAGCAAAACTGCATCCTCCCCGCATGCACAGTGAACGCTTTGCATCCGCTAGGCATCCGATGGTGGCCGTGATGCTATCCGCCTGTATCCGCTCGCAATCTGCTCTGCATCCGCTCCCTTCGCTGCACACCGCTTCGCTGTTCTTTCCCCGAAGCCCTGCGGATGTGTCATCCCGCTTCCATCCGCTAGGCTTCCATTGAGCTCCGCTAACCATCCCTTGCTTACATCCTCCCCACGTCCGTTCTTTTCTGTTTGTGTCCGCTCTGTTTTTTGGCAAATTTGGGGCATTTTGAAAGAGCGGTATAACACGGATGGAAAATTTTGCCTCGTTCGCTGTGTCCTTTTACATACGTTTTTTGCATCCATCGGCCGATGTGACTAGCCTTTAGATAAAAGATATAAGTGATTCAACATAGTTAATGAATACATGAAATGGATACATTAAGAAAAATAAAAAGAAAAATAGACAGGGATGGTAGGCAAGTTGGGTGCTCTTATGCACACCCCTACAGACCTCTTAGAAAAGGAGTGAGGTCAATAGTAGAAAATCTAAGCTTAAAGTTTTTTGGGGTTTTGGAGAAGAAACCACAGGCAGTCCAGGTAGAGTATTCCAAAACCATTGACCACCTCTGGTTGGCTGAAGTTATATTTCCTGCAATCAAGTTTGTGCAGTTTACCTTGAGTTTGTATCTAATTGTGTGCTCTTTGTATTTGTTATGGTTGAAGCTGAAGTATCCATTGACAGTAGGACTTGCACTCATACTAATTTATATACGAACTTAGATTGGACCAAAGGCGGCGTAAGTTCTAGGTTTCTTGGTGTAGAATTTCAAGTCTGTAGCATGAAGGTATTTTGGCAATGATTAGAGAGTGGGAGGAACTCTTCTGTGAAATATTTCTGGACTGTCTCAACTGTATTAATATCAGAATACGTAATGCGGGTTCAATGACTGATCGAGCTTGTATTTGAGTATTGGTCTAGCAAATCTTGCTGTATGCTCTAGTTAAAGTGGTGATATAACCAGAGAAAAAGCTATGTAGAATTAGGTTAACTTAAATGCCCCTTTTTGGCTAATGTAGTACAATGGTTTCTAGCATCTTAGACCATAGAGTAAGTTCCTCCAAGGTCCTGACAAAGTTTGGATTATCAACAAGGTCTTGACAATTCGGCTTTTATTTTAATTTTCTGATATTTTTTTTGCCAAGTATGTCAGACAGAGCCATTTTTGTTGAGATTGAAGTGCCACTTTGTTTGACCATTCCGATACATAGTCAGGGTCTTTTGAAGGGTAGGCAGTAATTGTTGGTGGTTGTTGAATAGCTTACATATCAGTGAAAAGAATGCAGTTGCTCTTACTATGATCAAAAGAGGTCATTTAAATGTAAAGAGTATGAAGAAGAGTTGGTCCTAGAATCACTGCCTTGGCGGACACCACTTGTTTGACAGGGTCGAATTTGAT